>JAAGKR010000101.1:112428-142428 GCA_011419295.1 Clarias macrocephalus
CCCCCCGCCCCCCCCCCCCCCCCCCCCCCCCCCCCCCCCCCCCCCCCCCCCCCCGGGTCTAATTGGTTTGTTTAAACTATAGACAATACAAAAAGGAAAAAGGAATGAAATGTTTTTTTTCCTCTCATGTTTTTTATTTATCCTCGAGACCCATCTAAAAGTGAAATTTGCATAATAGGTCCCCTTTAAAGGCTAGTGTCTTCCGGAGCAGACATCCACCACCTTATTAAGGGAGTCCTAAAGCACAAAGCTAGATGAGCTGAAATGCCTGCTAACAGAGGCAGAGTGAGATCGAACAGGCCAAGCACTAAAGCATGACCACAAGAAAACAAAGCTCAGTCCTACTGCAATGAAAGACCCTTTGCAATTAAACCTTCACGTCGACTCAAAAAGGAAGATTCGCACCGGTGACCGCCTCTGGAAGGAGTTGGGAATCAAAGCGTATGTAAATACAGCACAGGAGCTTGATACATTATTTATGAATCCTAGAACTGAAATTAGATATTCCTTTATACTTGGGTCCTTTTGAAAGGCTTCTTTTTCTCTTCATGATTCCTGACGTTCCAATACGACCGACTCTGCATGCGATGAAACTTCTTCACCTTAATCGAAATATGCAGGGTTCGTTTTAGTGCTGATGATAGCACAATTTAATGCCGACACCGCCCGTTAACTGACGGATGCATTTCATAACTCGATGCATAATGCCGTTCAAGACAACTCTGCATAATAAGACAAAAGATGTTGCATAGTTTTGATCTAATCACTGCAAAACATGCAAGGACTCTGTTCAAATAGTTTCAATGTGTATTTTAGCCGTAAACGTGTAGAATCAGCTTTCTGCTTATTAGGGGGAAAAAAAAGAAAAACATCAACAATGTCCAAACTGAAGATATTGAATTTGCATCAGGGTAACATGATCCATGTATAACGAAATCTCACCTGCGTATGAAGCTTTTCAATCTGCTTTTCATTGACGTTGGCATGCTGGTACACTCGACTCTTGTAGCGAAACTGAGGAAAACAAAAGCAGGGAATGAACAGCAAGACACATCCATTAATGCATTAACTCCCACAGCCTGGACGAAAAGAATTTCATATCCTGCAGCGTGTTACTGTAGCTGTGTATGCAATGGAAGTGTTACACCTTACAACGTTCAAGTCAGTACTGTAATTACAGGCTCATGTGCTTTTTTAATGACTCCCAACAGGCATAAAGAACAAACCAAATAGAGGACAGATTCCATCAGTGATGCTTTTAGCAACAGCAGAAAGGGCACATAAATAAATGCACCATTAACCAAAATGTGTTTATTGATTGTGTCAGATTGGAACGGGATTTTATTAGGACCCAAGATCCGAGAGAATCTTTAAAGTAAAAAAAATGATTGGGCAAACAATCCTTATTTGGGCATTTCCAAAAATTTGTGATAAAGGTCACATAAAACAGGTAGAAATAAAAAAAAAAACAGCCAGAAATATTAAAATTAATGCTAAGGATGAAAACAATAAACAAGTGGTTGTTACAGTAGCAATATTGTCACCATTTTTGTTTTTGCAGTTAAATCTTGGATTGTTCCGGAAGCATGCTTGTATATCAAAGCACTTGTATATCAAAGCGAATAAGAAATAATTTAAACTCTGATAATTTTTTCCACAGCCCAGAAATATTCATATAAAATAATTAATACAGAATGTACTGTACACACACAATGTTATAGTAAACAGTACATGTGTGCACGGATTTTGACTATGTTGGCTCAGTTGTAATCACGTGACGCTCGGGAGACAAAAGCACATGCATACTACTCGTTTATCAAGACCTTGCTCATTTATTAACTTACAATTTATTTAAAAATGTAAAATGTAAAATTGTACTTGCAGACCAAGTTACTTGCTGGGAGGCAATTATAATTAAAGCTACCCAGATTAGCGTTTAGGATTTGAACTGAAATTGTGGTTCAATTTTATTTATTTATTTATTTTTTTAGGGTTTTGGGGTTTGGTTTGGGATTTTAACTAAGACTGTAGTTGGGTTTAGGGTTTAGGGGACAAGGTTTAGGATATAAACCAAAACTTTGTTATGAGTTAGGGTTTAAAAGTAGAGGTTAGACTAAAACTGCATGTAGGTTAGGGCTTAGGGGAAGTGTGTAGGATTGAAAATGAGACATCTTAGGAAAGTGGGATTTTTTAATTGTTTAATTTTTATTTTATTTTATTTATTTATTTATTTAGAATTTTTATTTATTTTTATATTTTTTAGATTTTGTTTAAAAATACTTTTTAGAATTTTTATTCCAGTTTGAGGGTTTAGACTGGAAGTGCAAGTTAGGGTTAGGTGTTAGAATAGAGAGAGATTAGAGATTAGTGCCATGGATGGGGTTATGGGCTAGGTTTTAGGAATTAGATTAAAAGTTCAGCCATATTAGAAGCTAAGTATTTGAAAAACCAAAGAAAAATACATATCTCTAATAAAAAGACTGTTTATGCAATTTGTACTAAGTAACTAAAACCTGAGTAACCATAACAACTAAAAGCATTCCTTTATTAGCATGTAACTGCAAATTTCTTAATGCGTCTTTTTTTGTTGTTGTTGTTTATAAAGTGAAGCATCGGTACCTCCAGGGTAGGCACATCCTTGCTAGCTGGGAACGAATGATCTCTCAGGAGCTTCTCCTCCTCCAGGAAGGTGCTTTCTCTCCCATCCACAGCCGGCTGGAAGAGGCTATAGTTCAACACGTCTCTCAGACTCTGTGTCAGTGTGCAGAGGATCTGCTGTTTGGCTGCCCAGACCGTACAGTCAGCCTTGAACCTCATGGATCTCTGCCAAAACAATATCAACACACAAAAGGTTCAGTGGGGCTGAAGTCGCTGTACACATGGATTAGGGAGATAACAATGGCCGGCTAGATTTTTCCAGTCCGTAGCATTCCAATGTGAATGAACTAGGTCGATATTTTATATAAACCATAATAATTACAGACAATGCTATTGTCATATTTTAGACATTTTTAGGCAGACAGACCACACTTTGTGTCTTCTTAATCTTTTTACTTTTTTTTTTGGTATCTGGTCAAAGGAAAGATTTATTCAGATTAAGAATTATGTGTATGGGAAGATCCATTAAAACATATAGGGAGTATGAGCATTTTATTCTAAATGCGTAGTTGATGGGAAAAAAGTTTGAGTTAAAAGAGAAAGAGTTAAAAGGTTAAAGCGAAAAAATAATCTGATCAGCTTTAATGTAATGAGGAATATTATTATTTCAGGTTGAAGCCCACGCACATGTCTGTCTGTCTTTCTGTACAGCAGAACCCTCGGCCTAACTTATTAATACAAATAAATAACATTTTGTAAGATTGAGTATCTTACGCCTCGTTTAAACTAAGTTGAACTTTTTCATCGTCAGCCAAATGCACTCCCTGTTCTGTAAGCAGAGACTGAATCACAGATGAGAAATCCAAAAAGGACATCGGATAAAGATTAAGTTTTGTCTTAAAACAAATCCAGCATGTTAAAATTCACATATACCACGTGTTTCAGCGACGACAATATGAACGGATTGGTGCAGGTGTGTGTTTACATTGAGGAAGTACTGTAGCTTATTACTAAATCTGGCGCATAACTCTTCATAACCACTTTTACTCAAAATTTTGATTTTATTTATGGCTCAGATTTAACTCCGGGTAAATACCCCAAATAAAGTTCTGCCAAAGTTTTAGTAAATTCTGTCCAGGCAGTTTTTTGCATGATGTTGTGACAAAATCTGGCTGGACAGACATACAGACAGGCAGACATTTTTCTGAGACTGGTTTCAGGACCTCCAATGTACGAGACGTAAAGAAAGAACAAGTTCTGTCCAATGTACAGACAAAACCTTTATTTATACAGTATGGATAAGCGTTTTGCTATTTTCGAATCACACAACTGTAAGGAAGAAAAACATATAAAAAGCTATATATACAAAGTCTCTATTGATATAAAGAAAATGACTCCCAGCAAGGCAGCTCCATATGGGAGTGTAATGGATTACACTTTATGTTATGGAACAGTATGTTGTGTTTATTGCCTCCAGCAAAAAAAAAAAATATATATATAATATAAAATAATATATAACTGTGTTGCTTCCTAAATAAAGAGTGTTTTCTGGAGGTTGTCTAATAATACAGAGTATTAACCATGGAACAATAACAAAATTACGGCATATCGAAATATAACCGGTCGAAACCGGTTAATGAGCACGATGACACCACTTTAAAGAAGCACATATATGCACAGGAAAAGGGTGATGAACTGTGAGAAAAGACATTTTCTGATATATTATTCAACACCGCTGCAGAATATACAGTGAGCAAATAGACATTAATGGTGCTGCAATTATGAGCGAGTCTTCTGGCTGTGCAGACAGGCTTCAGGGACTGCAGCTTTATTTCAGGATTTGCATCAATAAATATTTATTTTTTTGGACTGAGTAGAGCTTCAGGATTCAGAAATCACCCCAGGTCTATCCCTTACCAAATCCAATAGCTCTATGTAGAAAAAAAAAAAAAAAAAAAAAAAAAACGTGTAGTAACCTTCTCAAAATAGCTCTCTGTACCAGTACATGGTATGATAAGCTCTCAGTTTAATATTACACACTTGGGTGAGTATGTGCTGTATATTCATCAAATGCTTACCATATAAAACAACATACATTTTTGATGAAGCGGTTGTTTGCTGAAACGGAATTGTTTTATAGTGTGCTTATACTTCCGCATTTTTGTAAAGCAGTGTTATGTGCCGATACTGTATGTTTCTTCAGGATTATCATCGTAAGTATGCAAACCTGTTTTAATAATTGTGAACTACCTTGTGGTGCTTTTCACATGGAACTCATTCGTTTATATTTTAGTTCAATTATATGTTCAATTAGTTCCAGCACTGTTACTAGACCAGTTCAAAAATATAGAAATGGAACATTTGCTAGTTTTTTACTAAAACACGCCTACTGAAGTAGCCAGAGGAAAACCCACCAAGAACAAGAAGAGCATGCAAACTCCATGACTGCAGATGAATCCCTGCTATCTGTTTTCACCCAGATGAAGTTGGGTTCCCTGTTGTGTCCGGTTCCTCTCAAGGTTTCTTCCTATTGCCATCTCAGGGAGTTTTTCCTTTCCATTGTCGCCATTGTCATTTTGATTCATACATATTCACATTCCATACAAACTTAAATAATTCTTTTGATTGTGTAAAGCTGCTTTGCAACAATGTCATTTGTTAAAAGCGCTATACAAATAAAATAAAACTGAATTGAATTGAATTGAATATGGACAGGTCAGAGATGAGATTCGAACCCCAAACCCGCGATGCGATCAGTGGTGGGCAAAATACACAAATCCATTCCTTGGGTAAAAGTAGAAATTCCCTAGGTAAAATAATGCTTTCTCCTGTTTTTCTTGTTGCCCTTTCATCTATCCCAAGGAAGATCAAGACCTCTTCACACATCCACAGAAAGCCACACTTACTGTAAGGACTCCCTTTACTCTTTCTGGTCGTTAAACCTTAACAACTCTCTCTAATCTCTCACTCTATTGCCTTTCTAATACCTTTCTCCCCTCTACTCCCTAACGACCCTCCTATTCTCACCTTCCTCATTGTTCACATACTGTAGAGGGAAGGAACCTTTGTCCTTGGAGGATTTAAATATGTGGAACTTTCCAACTTGGACCGAAGAAGCTACTTGGATAAGTAGTGAAACGTTTCTACGGAACTAAGAAGAAGTTCAGTTGACATGAATCAACTTCCAGATAACCTCACCTGGATGACTGATAATCTTCCCAGACACATTGACCAGAATCAGAACCAGGATCATGCAGCTGTAATAGTCAACTGTGGTGATAGTACGACTTCAAATAATACATGTGGTTATGTACTGCAGTGACACAAACCATGTAGTGAAGTAGAAAGTACATTTCTACATTTACACCCAGGTTTTTCTTATTCTCTTGTATTTTCTTATATTTTTCTTATATATTTTTATTTTCTTATATTTTTCTTATTGTATATTGTATATTCTTACTGTACATATATTTTATTATTTTATTTTTAGTTAAATCTATTTCTACTTTCTTTGGTATATTCATTTCGTGTAAATAGTCTTTATTCTAAGGTCACGGGCAGTCGCCTAAGCATTTCACTGCATATCGTACTGTGTATAAGTAAAAAGTAAAAAGTAAAGTACAGTAACATTACAAATGTACAGTGGCAAGAAAAAGTATGTGAATGTTTTGGAATTTCATGGTTTTCTGCATTAATTTGTCATAGAATTTGATCTGATCGTCATCTAAGTCAAGGGTGTTGACAGATATAAAGTGATTTATATTTGTCAATACCCTTGATTTCGTTGAAGATCTGATCACATTTTATGACAAATTAATGCAGAAAACCAATAAAATTCCAAACGGTTTACATTCTTTTAATTGCCACTGTATTAAGTTACCTTCCATCTCTTGGGGCGGCAGCTAAACACTAAGCCACCATACTTGCTTATTTATTTATTCACTTATTTTTAAGTACTGTTCTTAATTCTTTATTTAACAGCCATTAGAGAGAATTGTTCAACAGAAATCTATTCATCTAAACCATTAAGGAAACTCTCAGTAACATTCATCATCTTCTATTTGTAAAACTCTTTAATTACATTTATATCTTGTAACTTTCTTTCACAGAACAATTAAAAGAGTACTTCTGTCTGCAATGTTTATATCCTCTTGAAACCCGAATGTCCTAATGTGAGGACATGACATTCCATATATAGAATCACACTAAGGTAGGATCACTAACTGATTATTGGCCTGGCTTACTGTTGTTTGCTTTGTTTGTTTCTTTTTTTTTTTGCCATCTTTTAGATTTCCAGTGCTTGGATAGATGAGCTTTTAATTTACTGCTTTGTTGTGAGTTATCTTGTTATCCTTTTGGGACGTTATATAATCGCCGCCACTCTCACAGAAGAAACGATGCGTATCATTTTATTCCAGGGTTCAACAATAAATCTGGATTCTTATGTAATGTTGGATATTTAAGTGTAAACATGTGCTAATAAAAAACAAAGTGCAGCTTTTCCATGCAAATCCACTCTCCCATCTATATTTGTAAATGACACACCACCACCACGCTGCATAATTTGACTAAGACTAAAAAGCAAACAAGCTGTTCTTAGGGCTGGATTTCATTGTGCACGCTGCAGTGTGACAGTGAAAGGATCGAAACAACACCTTGTTCTAAAGTCATCAAGCAGAAATTATACAAACTGTGTGAACAAGGTGTACTTAAACTAGAGTGCTAGTGTGCATCCCAGGTTACAAGATACATCGTTGGTCCTGCTCTTGAAAATTAGATTAAAGAGGATTACACATTTACTGTACAGCAGAGAAAAGCTTCAAAATTACTTATAAGTTCATCTTTAGTAGGAGTGTGGCAATTATTTAAAGAGTCAATTCTTTTGAGATTGTTCTTTTAAATGAATGTTGAGAGCAAATAGTATTATAGTGTGAAAACTGAGATGTGTTTGACTCTCAGGTGTGTGTTAAGAGGATTTGCTGCACTGCTGTTTGTTAAAAATTTTACATTTTGGTGTGAAGATCTACTACAGTATGAAGTACAGTATTCTGTATTCAAATAAAAGGTCAAATAAAAGGGAAAAAAATTGTTTAACCTCAAATTTCACTAAAGAGTTAGGGTTATGATAAACAATCACTATCTCTATATAAAAATTTCACAAACATTGTTGAGAACTGGGACAAAACTTGTTGTAAATTAGAATATATATACAGTCGTGGCCAAAAGTTTTGAGAATGACACAAATATTAGTTTTCACAAAGTTTGCTGCTAAACTGCTTTTAGATCTTTGTTTCAGTTGTTTTTGTGATTTACTGAAATATAACTACAAGCACTTCATATGTTTCAAAGGCTTTTATCGACAATTACATGACAATTATGCAATAATGCAAATTATGCAGTCAGTATTTGCAGTGTTGGCGCTTCTTTTTCAGGACCTCTGCAATTCGACTGGGCTGCTCTCAATCAACTTCTGGACCAAATACTGACTGAAAGCAACCCATTCTTTCATAATCACTTCTTGGAGTTTGTCAGAATTAGTGGGGTTTTTTTTCCACCCGCCTCTTGAGGATTGATCACAAGTTTTCAATGGGATTAAGATCTGGGGAGTTTCCAGGCCATGGATCCAAAATTTCAACGTTTTGGTCCCCGAGCCACTTAGTTATCACGTTTGCCTTATGGCACGGTGCTCCATCGTGCTGGAAAATGCATTGTTCTTCACCAAACTGCTGTTGGATTGTTGGAAGAAGTTGCTGTTGGAGGGTGTTTTGGTACTATTCATTATTCATGGCTGTGTTTTTGGGCAAAATTGTGAGTGAGCCCACTCCCGTGGATAAGAAGCAACCCCACACATGAATGGTCTCAGGATGCTTTACTGTTGGCATGACACAGGACTGATGGTAGCGTCACCTTTTCTTCTCCGGACAAGCCTTTTTCCAGATGCCCCAAACAATCGGAAAGAGGTTTCATCCGAGAATATGACTTTGCCCCAGTCCTCAGCAGTCCATTCGCCATACTTTTTGCAGAAGATCAATGTTCCTGAAGTTTTTTTTTTTTTTTAGAGAGAAGTGGCTTCTTTGCTGCCCTTCTTGACACCAGGCCATCTTCCAAAAGTCTTCGCCTCACTGTGCGTGCAGATGCGCTCACACCTACCTGCTGCCATTCCTGAGCAGCTCTGCACTGGTGGCACTCTTTAGGAGACGATCCTGGCCCTTGCTGGACTTTCTTGGACACCCTGAAGCTTTCTTAACAAGAATTGAAGTTCTTGATGATCCTATAAATTGTTGATTTAGGTGCAATATTAGTAGCCACAATATCCTTGCCTGTGAAGCTATTTTTATGCAATGCAATGATGGCTGCACGCGTTTCTTTGCAGGTCACCCTTGTTAACAATGAAAGAACAATGATTTCAAGCATCACGCTCCTTTTAACATGTCAAGTCTGCCATTCTAACCCAATCAGCCTGACATAATGATCTCCAGCTTTGTGCTCGTCTACATTCTCAAGAGTTAACAAGACGATTACTGAAATGATCTCAGCAGGTCCTTTAATGACAGCAATGAAATGCAGTGGAAAGTTTTTTTGGGGGGATTAAGTTCATTTTCATGGCAAAGAAGGACTATGCCATTCATCTGATCACTCTTCATAACATTCTGGATTATATGCAAATTGCTATTATAAAAACTTAAGCAACAACTTTTCCAATTTCCAATATTTATGTAATTCTCAAAACTTTTGGCCACGACTGTATAAGGCAGAATATATATATATATATATATATATATATATATATATATATATATATATATATATATATATATATAAGGCAGAACCTGGTGCGCCAGCTTCTTCCAGCGGCGCGAGCACAGTCTGCCCAGGCAATTTATTTATGAGACTACCATAGTGTACATTTTTTAAACTATATATTGTTGAACAGTGCAATATGGGTTTTCAAACCATGTTTGGCAAACCTCCCATTTTTTTCAGTGCATTACAGGGCTTTTTTTTTTCAACACCATCAGACATTAAAAGATGCATTTAAATAATATTAAATGCAGCATGTAAAAATTATTACTTTGCTGTAACCCTGTTCCCTGAAAAAGTAGGAACGAGATGCTTCGTGAAAATGCTATGGGAACACCTCTGTTCAATTGGTTGTGAAGCATGTGTGTATCAAACACGCCAAATTTTGGCTTATATAACCTCGGTCAGGTGACGTCATCTGATGAAGTGCACCTGCAGGAAACATCCTCAGGTCAATTTTTTGCCTGAAAGGACATCCAGTCACGCCAGCAGTGTGGCATTGGAGCGCAGCATCTCGTTCCCGCTTTTTCAGGGAACAGGGTTACAGCAAGTAACCTGAGATGTTCCCTTTCAAAAGCTACACTCGAAAACGCTATGGAAACGAGAATACCAACGCCGCCGCACTGCACGTTCTGGACCCCCAGGTTGTGTTGCATTTGCACACAATAGCCAAAGAGGTCTCAGACATCCAACTTTGGGATGCTGACTCGAGGACCCACGAGCCCAGAGTAGCATGGACATCCAAACTGTAAAATCTGACAAATGTGTGCAGAGAGGACCAACCTCTTGCCAGCGCAATTGATGAGGCAATCCCCCTGGTCAAATGAGCCCTGGTTCCTAGAGGCGAAGTGTGAGCCCTAACCTACGAGTGCAATAGCCTCTCTCACCCAATGTGACAGCGTTTGTCTAGTGGCGGCCGCATATAAAAAGCTGCTCTGACTTATGCCACTGGCTAGTGCGGTGGATGTAAATCTGAAGAGCACAGACTGGACACGAGAAGGGAAGTCTTTCCTGCTCCGGAGCTGCAAAAGGCGGAGGACAGAAGGCTTCGAGAACAACTGGGTGCATGGTCGAGAATGGAACTTTCGGAAGATAGTTCGGGTGAGGAGGCAGAATAGCTTTGACTAGCCCAGGGGCAAAGTCTAGGCAGGATGGGGAAACTGACAAAGCCTGCAGAACCCCAATTCTCTTTAGAGAAGTAATGGCCATAAGAAAAATCATCTTAAGGGTCAGAAGCTTGTCAGGCGCTGACTCTAGTGGTTTGAAAGGGGTGTCAATCAGACCTTCGAGCACAATCATTAAGTCCCAAGAAGGGACCATCGCTCTAGTGGGCGGCCTCACCCGTTTACCTCGACAAATAAAATGGGCAACTAAAGGGTGCTTTCCCACAGAAACCCCATCAGTCAGAACATGACAAGCCGAAAGAGCGGCTACATACGTCCTGAGAGTACTACGGCATAAGCCTGAGGACAACTTTTCTTGCAGAAACTCTGCAAACCCTGTTGACGAATCTTCGCCAGGACTCCCGGGAGCAGAGCTATCGGGGGAAATGCATAAAGATGTAATCTGGGCCACGTATGGGCCATCGCGTCCAGACCCAGGAAAGCTGTCAGAGAGTAGTAAAGGGGACATTGTGCTGTTTTTTGAGAGGCAAAGAGGTCTACCTCTGCCACATAAAATCTCTCCCAGATTTGACTACTTTCACTATTCCAATCCCCGCGTGTCACAGCTTGTTTGGACAGCAAGTCTGCTCCCATATCCATATGCCCTGGAATGTAAATCGTCCTGAGGGACAGGAACTCATCCTGTACCCAAGGCAGAACCTAATGCGCTAGCTTTTTCCAGTGGCCACCTGCACTAGGACATGGTAGCCTCTCCACTGCTGGAGGGAGTATTTCAGGGCCAGAAATAGAGTCATCATTTTGAGGCAATTGATGTGCCACACAAGAAGATGACCTCTCCAGATCCCTTAGGCTGGACGGCCATCCAAGACCGTACCCCAGCCCATGAAGGAAGCGTCTGTCGTTAGCAACTTGCGACAACAACACGGACCTAGAGTGGGACCCAGAGTCAAAAACCGGGGTCTGAACTACATAGAAAGGTTACGAAGCCCCTGGCACGTAACTTTTATTTGCCTCTGGGGATTGGCCCTTGGGTAAAATCCTCTGGCTCTTAGCCACAACTGAAACAATCTCATGTACAGAAGGCCCAAGGGTATCACCATAGATGCAGCTACCATGAGAGCTAAAACACTCTGAAATGAACAATCACTTTTTGGCCTAGCCTGATTTCCTTTAAGGTATTGAGAATGGATTCGACACGTACAGGAGACAGCTGTGCCTGCATTGCGATCGAATTCCATATGACACCCAAATACGTTGTCCTCTGAGCAAGAAAGAGAACGCCTCTCCCGGAGTTGAGTCTCAATCCTAAAGAATGGAGGTGAGCTAGGACGACATCTCGATGTCAAAGCGCTAGCTGCTAAGACTGAGCCAGGATCAGCCAGTCGTCTATGTAATTCAGAATACGGATGCCCTGAAATCATAGAGCCAGAGCTGCATCTGTGCATTTTATATATGTGCGGGGTGACAGGGCTAGGCCAAATGGAAGGACACGATACTGGTAAGCTTCGCTGCCAAAAGTGTGTGGCAAAATTGCAAAATTGCTGTGTGGCAATATTTCTATACGAAAATATGCGTCCTTCAAGTCGATTGTCACAAACCAATCTTCTGGTTGGATTTGAGAAACAATCATTTTGACTGTCAACATTTTGATGTTGAGCCCACGAAGATGTACAATTGGATGCAACCCCTATCTCTCTTGGAAACCAGGAAATACTGACCTTAGTAGCCTGGGTCTCTGTCTGGCAGGGGAACATCATGTTCTATGGCCCCTTTTTCCAGCACTGTCAAGTCAGCAGATGCGCTTGTTTCAGTTTTATGGACGTGGAGACCATGCCATTGATATGCGGAAGACGATGTGCAAAATGAATCCTGTAGACTCTCTCTACAGTGCTTTTTACCTACTGAGACATACCTGGCAGTAGGTTCCCTGCTGCCAGGCTCTCTGAAAGGGGCACAAGTTTTGACACTGAGGCTAGATGGGGGGCGTGTTAGGTGTTCGGCATCCTGAAACATGGCAGGAAGGAACTGAGCACCTAACATTTCACTGGAAACCACTGCTTCCCGAAACACCAGTGGTGGCAGAGATTGGACAATGGCCTCCAGAGGGTGCCAGGGAGGAGTCTTTATCCCTTATTGGAATTTTTACATGCCCCTCCCCGGGGGGAGACACCCCTGTGGTCCTGGGCATGTCAGCCTCAGGACTTTTTTTTGCTGGAGATAATGCTCCTCGGGTATGGTCTTTTTGAAGCGGATTGCGAAGCGTGGCGAGTCCCTCCCCAGTCTCTACGAGGGGGTACCCAGCTGGCCGGAAGGCAAGATGGGGGCATCAAGGAGGAAAACACAATCACTGTCCTTGATGCCCGTGAGGTTAAGCCACAAATGTCTCTCCGTGGCGACCATATAGCACGGCCTGTCTGCTTAGTGGCATGGAGAAATAAATCTGTGGCTCGGCGTAGCTCTCAGCAGGTCAGCCTGGTATGCCTGCAAAACTGCCATGCTGTGCAGGACGGAAAAGCTTTCCCCACCAACGAAGATGTTCATCTACATGGCTTGGTGGGGAGTGTGGGCTTTTTCAGGGAGGATGAGCTCCCAGGAGAGAGATAGCCCGCAAGCGTCTCTTCAACCTGGGGCATTGTCATATAACACCCGCCCTTTCGCATCAACAACATTCAAATGAATCGATGTTAATAGAAAAAAAACAGGGGATGAATAGGGCTTATTCCATGAATGAAGTAACTCGTCATGGAGGTCGCCAAAGAAGGGGAGGCCCCTCCCCCGGCCACCCGACAGAAACCTGTCGTCTAACTTTGAGCGCTTGGGGTATTTTTTTTTTTGCTCCTGTGGCAAGAGAGGAAGTCTCTTCTGCCCATTCACAAGAAGCACCGGGGTGTGCTTGGGAAGTGGACGCTAAAGCTTCGTGGTTCGGCAAGAGCGCGAGAGAAAAGGAGGATTTCGTCTCATGCGCATCTGCCAGATCGGCACGTGAACCCCACGAATGAGCCGTGGCTCATGGTTTCCCTTTAAAGAAGGCAAGCCGAGCGCGAAGCACCTTAATAGGGAGGAGATCACGGTGCTCACACTTACCCTCTGGCCCGAGGAGAGTGTGCTCTTCCCCCAAACACTCAAAACAGGAAGTGTGGAGATCGCCTCCTGAGAGAGATCTCTCACACAGAACCACGCATCTCCTCTCAAACTCTACCATATTGGTGAGTAATCTAACACTTCCTTTTTTTTTTTTTTGTATATCTGCTTCGCACACACAATGCGGTCCTTGAAGACAAAAAGTCCTGAGGATGTTTCCGGTTCACTCCTATTTATAACCTGCAGGTGCACCTCATCAGATGACGTCACCCGACCGAGTTTATATAAGCCAAAATTTGGCGTGTTTGATACACACATGCTTCACAACCAATTGAACAGAGGTGTTCCCATAGCATTTTCACGCAGCATCTCGTTCCCACTTTTTCAGGGAACAGGGTTACAGCAAAGTAATAATTTTTACATGCTGCATTTAATATTATTTAAATGCATCTTTTAATGTCTGATGGTGTTGAAAAAAAAAAAAGCACCCGACCGAGTTTATATAAGCCAAAATTTGGCGTGTTTGATACACACATGCTACACAACCGGTTGAACAAAGAGATGTTCCCATAGCGTTTTCACGCAGCAACGAGTGTAGCTTTTGAAAGGGAACTTCCTTAATGTTAAGAAATAAAATATTTCATGAGAAATACACTATTGTGGGAACAATTTACTAAAAGAACACCAAAAATTCCTAAACAATAAATTCATTTGAACAGGAAATTAACAAAAACTAATGTTTTGCTAAAATATTTTAAGTAGTGAAATAAAACCTACTTTGGATGTACAGTATTTGTCAACACTATCACACAATAAGTTAGCGCCGTGGACAAAATTCTACGTTATGGTACATAACTTCTGAAATGTACATGGAAGCCAGTTTGTTTTCATATACTTTACTAGATGCATATTCAATGTGCTTGAAATTGATCTATTTTACTAAAAATTACCCCAAATTTTATATAATTTTATACTGAAGATGTTCACATGTTATGGTTAGCCGTATCAGTGTCAAATCTTTAAAATATTAATAAAATCTTTAAATATCAAACTTTATATACAAGAACCTGAGCAGCTGAAGAGGTTATAGAACTAACAGGAAGTCATGAAGGGGTCCTTGAAGTTTTGGCTGACCACAAGTCTGCTTGATTTTATTAATTTTTTTTATTTATAAATTTTTTTTTAGAAATGTCTGACGGTGTTGACAGAAATTCAGGACACAAATTCAGCACAAAAAAAAAAAATAGAACCGCTATTAATAAATTAACATGTATTTATTTCACTTAACATGCAATAAGTTTTTTTTTCATATATTTTTAATAGTTATTTGGAAATGTCATCCATTGTTCTAGACAAGGTCATTTTCAGGTCCAGTGTGGACACTTTATTGAATAAAATAAAGTAGGATTGAAAAAACTATTTTGTTATGCTGAGTTGATTCAGCTCATTAAATTAATCATGATCAAAATATCCATTATTTATGAATTTTACAGAAAAACACAATATTATGTGTTGGAGATGTTTTGTCCCAGTTCTTAAGAGTAACTGTTAGCAGGGGTTTAAATCAGCAGGGGTTCAAAATCATGGCTTGCCATGGCTCTGACGTGCAATAATGTCATTTGTTACAGAGCAGCAACAAAGTGCCATGAAGGAGCTAAACTGAAATACGCTTGTGTTAGGTAAAAGCACAGAAAAGCCAATTATTTGGTATGGTCCATAGATAATGAAGATAACTAAAAAAAGTCTCTAGAGCTCCCTAATAGGGTCTACACATCCCTTCAGGGAGAACTCCAAACCTGACAAAATGATCATTAATCCTACTGTTCATTAACTTGTGAATTATACTGATTTTCGCATGCATAAATGTGAAGTTCCCATACCACATGTTTTACCTCGTTTCCTTAAAGGTCTGTCTTAAAGGTCTTAAAGGTCCTTCGTTCCCTTTAAGTCTGTCTTAAAATTGAGGCACAAATAAGAACATTACAATCGGTCTTAGTCATCATAAATGTTCCTGCTCTGCAAACCGACCATGACTTAGACTAGATTTATGTTTGTTTTTTTATGTAAAAAAAAAGGTTAAATTTGTACAAAATACTCCAGTCTGAGAAGAGCTTTGGAATGCATTTTTGCATAAAACAAGGGTTGTAGAATTTGGCCCCATTGTACTCGCATTCCAGGTGACAAGCGTCACGGCCTGTGTGCATAGCAGGAAAATTTATAATGACCAAGACATACTGTGTTGTACTTACTTTGATCTCTGTTCTGTTGATATCTTTAAATCTGTTTGATACCTTTACCAACTCAAAATGGTTAGTGGTGAAATTGGAGTCATTTTCGTGTACTATTAACACAATGCCAAATATCTCATAAAGAGCCAAAACGTTTTGATCTGATTGATCTTGATTACTGGCCTGATTTTTTCTCCATTTTTGGTATAAAAGTTAAATTCTTAACTGCAGTACAACTATTATTTGCATTACTTAGTGATGCATTTTGTATACGCATTAGGGCCCAAGCACTATGACATCAGCACGATAACGTCAAAGCCATTACATCATCGTCATTGCTATGATGGTGCCGATGTCTAAAAGTGCTGACATCATATAGATTAAATTTTTGAAAAAGCAGATGTCATTGTGTGTGAAGGGCCCTCCTGTTCGTCTAAGGGTTATTAGGGCCCAAGCACTATGACATCAGCAAAATGACTATAATGTCATTACCATCACTCTGATAATGCTGTTTTAACAGTGTTGATCTCATAAATATGCCAAGGCCCTCTTTTTTTTTTCTTATCTTTTTTCAAACATCTGGGCTCTTTTGGGGGTCCTAACATGCTCAAAAACTCATCAAAATAGGGACACAGGCTGGTATCTGCTGCCATTAGGACATATGTGAATCTCCTTCACAGGAGATTTTGCCGCATAGCTCATACAAACTTGCACATATACATGTCAACTCAACACAAAGTCAGATATTTGGGGTCATTTGCAAGTTCGCACGCAATAGACACACATCACACACACACTACACACATACTACACACACTATCCATCCTACACAAACACACACGCACTACACATCCTACACACACACATACACACACATTCTACACAACTTACAGCAGGTCTTAACATGCTCAAAAGGCACACTGGTTGTATGTTGTGGAAGTTGGCGATGGCGCGGGGGCGCTTGGGCCGATCAGCGTTGCTTGCAGCAATAATTGGCTTAAGTACCCTCAGCATGGCCGCCTGGGCAACAGAAAGACAGTTCCACCCGTGACAATGCCCTAATTTTTATTATTTTTTTATATACACTGTATGTACACATGCGCGCGCGCACACACACACACACACACACACACACACACACACACACACACACACACACACACACACACACACACACACACAAAGATCAAAAGTTTTACATGATGCTTTATTCACATGACAAATATTTAGGGCCCAAGCTGACATCAGCCCTATTAAGCCATAGTGTGTGAAGTATGCGGTGCCTTTTTGGAGGTATGAACATGCTCAAAAAACACACAGGTTGTGTGATGCACCCGGGTGGGCCAGAGTCCAGGGTGCTTGGGCCCGCTCATTGTTCAAGTTGCTTTAACTTTTAACAGCACAACTTTGTAAAATGCACCTACAGTGCTCTCTGCTTTATGATGATAAATGGGGAAGTAAGAGTTTCAGGTAGAAATGAGTACGATACTTCTTCCACAAATGGACCGGCTTAATAGCCGTTTTTATAGACTTATGGACCCCTGCTGTGCTTTTAAGAATGAGTTAGTGTACATCTAGTTATTTTTTTCCCAGTGGCCCAAAGCTGTCGTTCTTGCTCTGTGCCCTCAACGGGAAGCTGATACAGTAAGAATCAGGAGGCAATTTGCGATAATGATATAACGCAGGTTAAAGCACATGGCCCTGAAGCCTGAGGCTAACATTAGCAATGAGCTCATTCATATGTGTGTGTTTGTGTTTATGCTATGTTTAAATGTTTTAATGAGGACAAAATATATCAAAGCTATTACTAAATTACAGCAATCTAGGATGAAACGAAATCTTAAATATAAACATTTCAATTAAGTGAAAACATTTTTATGTGTAAAATTGTTGCCTCAGGGCCTGTCAATCACAACGAAGGAGGTGTGGCCTGACAGTCATGATAAAGAAAGTGTGGCCTCTGTGACTGTCTCTTGCAGTGAGGAGGGTGATGCCTTTGTGCATGCCAGTCACAAACAAGGTGCAACCTTAGTGTCTGAACTAGTGTGTGTGTGTGTGTGTGTGTGTGTGTGTGTGTGTGTGTGTGTGTGTGTGCGCGCACACACTCACAGACTGCTGCAGATCAGGAATGACCACACAGATGAGTAACGAGTCGCCGCGGCTGCTACCCGGCCGTTCCACACACGGCCGCTCGTCTCTCAGGCTGTCCGACTCCGAGCTGCTTGAGTCCGAGAAACTCTGAGCCATCTCCTCCTCGCTGGACATGAGACTCCGTGGCATAGCAAGCACTGCGCACAGAGACGACAACACAAACACAATCACGCAAACATACAAGCAAAGGAAACAGAGAATGCTGACATAGTTGCGGAAACAGGTGCACAATTACTATCTCACTTATAAAGTTAAAAAAAAAGTCCACCTGCAATAATTAAAACAAAAAAAAGTGTCCAATATTTAATATTCAGTATTATATTTAGTACGGGTTCAGAGTTGTGTGACAAAATATTCATAAGAAATTCAGTTCCCTATACATTAATTTCAATGACAAAAAAATATTGGCACCCTATTTTCCCCATGTCCACCATATGATGTAAAGGTATTTACAGATGATTGACATATTATTTAAAAATGGTGAGACTGCATGAATGATCTAAACATTTATCCAACACATCTGACTGGAGCATGAAGCAGCCCCGAGCAGCATGTTCGTTAAAATAAAATAAAAATAAAAAACACTCACACACACATGACCCCTGATTCCACCCAACTGCAAAAAGTGAATCAAACATGTTGTTTATTAGGTTACAGGCTGTTTTTTTGACTGAAATGAGAGCTGACTAAACAACAGATGGGAAAATGAGTCCCAGAGGCCAGAGCTGGAGTGCTGCAGAACGACGGTGTATTCTGGCTATCTGGGCCAAAGGAAAAGAAATTCTGTGCTCAGTTCACAAAAGTGCTTGTGGTTTTATTCATTCATTTTCTGTCAGCACTTCTGGTCAGAGTTGTGGTAGTTCTGGAGCCAATCCCAGGAACACTGAATGCAAGTTGGGAGAATTCGATCTGGACGGGACTCCAGTGGATAGTAATCGCGGGTAATGGGGGTGTTTGGATCAGTGATACGAAGATGCTTCTTGCACAGAGTCCTCTATTTTTTTTTTTTTGGTAGATGACGTAAAGCTCGTGTCATTTTAGTGAGCTAGAAGGTCTCAGACACTGAGCCTGTTTGTTTTTGGATTTCTGCTGTCCTCATTTCCTTGCATTCTTTCCCTACCTCGACAGAGAAATAAGCCAAGCCAGTGTTCGACGGATGGTACTTCTAGTTAGTAACCTAGTAACCCAGTGTAAGGAAATATCTAATGATGTATATCTATTTGATGTCTTCAAAGCACTTTTGTAAGTCGCGCTGGATAAGTTACCCAGACGTAAATGTAAATGTAAGTAAACCATCTGATCTGTGCAGAGAATACATGGCATATGCTGTTTTAATACTTTTGGCTACAACTGTATATACCTCATCACACATTATATGGCAGTACTTTTCATTTAATTAATACGACTGGTGTTCCAGGAGTCCACTGAGACATTTCTGTCAATAGTGGCAGCATGGAACACTCACATCCCAGTAATCAGACCAGTGATTATTTTATCAAATGAAAATTTGATGATCGGATCAACAGTCATGTGTAATCAAGGTGAACGGCACTGGGCCGAGTACACAACTTTGAGGAGTGCCTGTGTTTATGATAAAGATGCTGGAATGATTTTTGCAAACAGTCTCGGCTCTACCAATGAGGACGTCCATTATCTAGCTGCACAGCATGGGATTGAGGCCAATGTTGTGAAGTTTTGCCATGAGTTTTATGGGAATGATTGTATTAAACAATCATTTAATACAATCAATGTACACACAATCATTCACTAACACCACTTGCACATTACAGGAACTTGGCTGAGAGTTATCGCTACATCCCGCTTAAAGCCATGGCCTCGCTCCAAGCCATTTTCACATAAACCATTAAAGGAGGTCCTTCAGATGTGATGCAGGTGGTCTGATCATGGCTTCAGTGTACAGAGATACAAATAGAATCAATTATCCATGCAAAATTGTAGATTGTGCTTTTTGTATTTATTAAAGTAATAGAAATGCAGGGTTTAAATGCTTTAAATCCAGTCTTGGTGCCCCAGTGTCCATCACAGTTTGCAATTCACCAACCCCTGAATATGCACACTGAAGATAGCAATTAACTAATTAGTTGAATCACTTGTGTTTGAGCAGAGGAATCATCAAATTCTTTCGCTGGACACTGGTGCTCCTGGACTGGACTAACATTGCACTGATGTAGGGTTTCATTAATTTAAAAACAGTGCCAGTCAAAATTTGGGATTATTATTATTATTATTTTTTATATTCTAGAACAACACAAGAGAATTCAAAACTTTGAAATAACACATATGGCATTAGGTAATTAAGTAACAGCAGTCAGTGGTTATTTTAAGACATGATAAAGAGCTGCTGGAATGGTTCTTGCAAGAACAGTATTGTGTCAAGGGCATTTGTAAAACCCATCACGCACCCAGAGATGGAAAATAATGAATTATATTTACTCGCGTTACTGTAATTGAGTAGTTTTTTTGTGTACTTTTATAAAACTATAAGTAGTTTTTAAAATCTGTAATTTTACTTTTACTCAAGTATGTTTTGTACTTTGCTACATTTTAAATCATATTTGTTACTGAGTAAAAAATAAATGAATGAAAATGAAAAATGATAAAACTAATAGGAAGGGAAAAAATTGCACCCTGGAAACCACCGGGCAGGACGAACAAATGCCCTAAACTCACAAGAACGATGGAGACGGACAAAACAGATGCCATTGATGCAGACTCAGCCAAAAGCGAAATGCCATCAAATTCTTTTGAAGAAAACCCCAGGTCATATTTAAGCAACCACTCTGATTCCAAGCCCAAGAAAGGCAACAGCTTTATTATGCAAAAGTTTTCATTTAATTAAAAACAACTTTGAGAATTATATCACCATGTCTTTTTAGAATTACACCAGAACCCCCCCCCCCAACCCCCCATCCCACCCCTGCTGTTAAAAAACGAACTCTAACTTTTACTCTAAGTAAATTTTTTAATGAGCTACTTTTTACTTTTAGTTGAGTACAAAATTTTATTACTCTTTCCATCTCTGCAAGCACCTGATGATGAAACTGACTCTGACTCTCAAGCAAAACTTACCTCTGCTGCATAGAAGAAGTTCATTTAGAGTTACCGGCCTCAGAAATCACCAATTAACAACCAGCACCTCAGATTAGAGCCGTTATAAAGGTTTTACAGAACATAAGTCTCAAGATCACCTGTTGAAAGGAGATCATTGTAAAGAAAGAAATAAACACCAGGAACAACCGCAGAATTGGGAAGCATGTCCAAACTTTCCACTGATATATGTGTATATTTTTGTGACAAATTTCAGTTCAAAATGATGTTCATATCTGGATAAGTCACTTGGTCAGTGGTCAATATAATGCACTATAGTTATAGATGGCTTACGTCGATGCCCCAACACAGCATGAGGATATGACATTTTCTCTCATATCCTTATACGATCCTCATATCAGGACTGTTCCAAACTTCTCTTTGAAGACATTGATTAAGTTCGTAGTTATTAGGTGCTTATAAAGAGAAACCATGAGCAGACTCTGAGACAGTGAATAGACAGCAGTAGGGTTCGGGTCTCAGAAGGATATTGTATACAATATGAAAATGTTTGAATCAAACATGCACTCATTACGTATTATTCATTTTGTCCAAACTGTATGAGATAAGCTTGTAAACAGTATTCAGATTAGATTAGATTAGATTAGATTAGATTAGACTCTATTGTCAAAAACATGAATGGTACAAGGCAATGAAATACAGCATATGAACAGAAGTGCATTTTCGCAGTGAAAAATAATTTGCATATATAAACAGTTTTTTTAATTAAAGTGAGGGAGGCAAACGCAATGAGTGCAAATGAGCAAATGGTACAATAAGGAAGGTATTGTATACCATGATAAAGAATTTGCATATGTAAACAGTGTACAGAGAAGGAGTTACAGTATATACAATAAGTGCAATGATTTTAGATGTCAGCGATGAGGAAGATATTGTATACCGTGATAAATAATTTACAGAGGTTATATACTGTACACTAACTGCAATGAAGCAAGATTAAGCTCAGTTCATCTCATGTTAATCCAGTAAATTGGCAGAAAGCAGTTAACAATCAGTTGAACCACACTTCCTCATTCTGTAACATACTGTAGTCTTGAGTTGTGTGTGA
Source organism: Clarias macrocephalus (assembly GCA_011419295.1). NCBI lineage: Eukaryota > Metazoa > Chordata > Actinopteri > Siluriformes > Clariidae > Clarias > Clarias macrocephalus. The sequence continues at coordinate 134,589 of JAAGKR010000101.1, forward strand.
AGTTTTTTTCTCCAATTCTTTGCCCGCTTTGATTTTTGTTGTTAACACAGCTGACATCTCCGAGGAGGCGTCTTTATTTGCCGCTCAATCATTTTGCCTGTCACTTCGAAACACCCCCCGAAAACGCGCTACTATTCAGACATTCTAGCCCAAACATTGTGCATGTGTTTTTTTTTTTTGCGGACATGTTTTTGAAAGGATCACGAAAAAAGAGGGGTCAGATTTGTTTTGGGTGTCGACTTAGATAACAGCTAGCTGCAGCTAACTTCTACCAGAATCGCTGACTATATCTCTAAGCTTTCTCTACTATTCTTCTTTTATGACATCGATTCCTGGAAGTCCTAATAAGCTTACGCGGCACTCGCAGGCCTCGTATACAATACAGCTGATTTTCCCAAAGGTGGCAAAGACAAACTGAATTTCAGAAGAGTTATTACCCAGGACCCGGTAATGAAGGTCCATTGTGGGTAATGCATTTTGAAGGATGGGAAAGATAATTGAGAAAGGACTGAGACAGAGAAAGAGAGGGTAGAGTAGGGAAAAAAAAAAACTGGAAGTCACACCAGACCACTAACACAGATTAACACCCACTCCGATGACAACGGCTCCAAGAACTGGTCAAGTGTTAAATGTCTGACTGGAAGAGCTGCTCAAACAGCTATTAACTTCTGAAACATTGTTACAATTTCAACTCACATTCTGTTTTAGGGGGAAAATGCCAAATCTCATTTATTATCAAATCATGATTTTCAATCCACAAATACAGGCAGTCTCAAAAGTTACTGGACGGTAAATTACCATGTATTGTACCTCACTGCTGGTCTTCCTACTGAAGATGATGGAAATTTTTGGGTCACCAAGATTATGCCAAACAGAGGGTGTGGAGCTTAGCCAAAGGGGAGGATGTGAAACTACAGTATGACCAAATCAAAAATCGAAACCACTCCTGCTCTATATTCCAGTGGACTATAACTGAGGTTATAAGAGACAACTGAAACTGTCACAGTGACAGCAATTTCCTCAATTTCAGACCTTTACAAGGGTTTATTGTGAGCATTTACAAACAAAAATTCTAATAAATTAATAAATAAATAATTTCTTGCACCTCCGGTGTCCTGGTTCGATTCTCGCCTCAGGTCTTCTTGTGCTTGGTGGGTTTCCTCTGGGTACTCTGGTTTAAATACCACAGTCCACAGTATAAAGAGACATAGATTAGGCTAATTGGCATTCCCAAATTGCCTGTAGTGTGTGAATGAGCGTCTGAGTGTGTATGCATGTGCATGTGCCCTGCAATGGATTGGCACGAACCCCATCCAGGGTCTACCCTAGGTCTCTTGAGAGAGGCGTTCGTCCTCTTGCGACCCAGGATAAAGTGCTGAGAATGTGAGTATGAGTGCTTTTTCTATTTTTGTGTTACCCAGAGATTAAACATATGAAATATTTTTTTCCCCTAATGTGACCTCATACTGTATATGAAGAACTCCACCCTGGTCTTGTTACTAAGCTCTGTTGTTCTCTGAAGAAGCATGGCTCAGCAGTAGCTCATTAACATAGACACTAAAATGCACATTTGGAGGAGTCAATTAAGAAAATGACAAACATATGTATAGCTACAGTAGGTCATCACTTTATGGTTCTGAGAGCTAAAGTGGAGTTCGCCATCCAGGGTGCCATACACATTTGAACCACCACTGAAACCTAGAACGATCGGCTGCAAATCATCACATCTGCTCATTTACTGTAGATACGGATTGTGCTAATAAGTTTAAATAGCTCGTATAGCTTTTTACACAAATTCATTGAAACAGTGGGGTACTGTACATCTGTTGCAGGTGAATAAACATCTTCTATGCACAATTTAAAGCTCAGAAGACAGGAGAAAAAAACACAGAAGCACTGCGCAAACAGGACCAGGTAATTGTAATGACCCCCCACAGGACCTTAACATCTCCAGACATGTCCTTTTATTGTGTGCTTCAAAGCTGATGGATGTTATTACTGACATCTTCAACCTTTTCCCCGCCCTAGACACAGTTTTATCCTGCTTTAAATCCACCACAATCATTCCTGGTTGCCTAGAAATGAATACTATCCTGTGCAAGTGATTACATACCAGTGGCTCTCACGGTGGTACTCAAGAGAAAGACGGGTCAAAAATCACATACTGAGCATCATCCTAGCAACATTAGACTCATTGCAGTTTGCCTGTCAGACTAATAAATCTACAGCTGATGCAGTTTTACTAGCCCAACGATCTGTAGCCATCTAGAAAAAGGGCAGACTGCTCAATTATAGATTACAGCTTTGCGTTTAATACAACCATTCCCATAAAACTCATGGCAAAACTTCACAACATTGGCCTCAATCCCATCCTGTGCAGCTAGATAATGGACGTCCTCATTGGTAGAGCCGAGACGGTTTGCAAAAATCATTCCAGCATCTTTATCATAAACACAGGCACTCCTCAAAGTTGTGTACTCGGCCCAGTGCCGTTCACCTTGATTACACATGACTGTTGATCCGATCATCAAATTTTCATTTGAGAAAAATAATCACTGGTCTGATTACTGGGATGTGAGTGTTCCATGCTGCCACTATTGACAGAAATGTCTCAGTGGACTCCTGGAACACCAGTCGTATTAATTAAATGAAAAGTACTGCCATATAATGTGTGATGAGGTATATACAGTTGTAGCCAAAAGTATTAAAACAGCATATGCCATGTATTCTCTGCACAGATCAGATGATTCCCTCAATTAGTTTAAGGTTTAAGAGTTGTGCTAATGAACTGGCGAAAATCTGGATATTTGACAATAGTATTCAGCTTCGGGAGCCTCGGCCTGGCTCATCTCCAGACCTAAACCCAATAGAAAACTGTTGGACAATGGTAAAGGAGGCGGTAGCAGTCAAGAACATGTTTTCTATACATTGCTTCTGAACAGGCATTGAATGAGCGAGTGACACCAGAGTACTCCAGACGTCTTTTTGACTCCAGCTGGATCCAAAAGCTTTTGAAGAATAAAGGACCTCATTCTAAATATTGAATTTCTCTGCATGAAATAACAAATAATTTTCATTATATTTATTATTATTATTTAAAAAATCTAAACATTAATTTCACTTTTGTCTCATTACTTTTGGCTATCGCGGTATGCAACCACAATCATCAAACATAACCGCCCTGTCAAACTTGAGCAGATACCCGAAGCCACACTCCTGGAAACACCTGGTAATTAAGACCTGCTGTAATGTTAAAAGCTCCTTTTCTGGTGCCAAAGGGTCTATTTCTTTGACTAAATGCATACCAGACCATTTGGTATCTTTTTCCCACCTGCTTACCATCTTCAAGATGACATTACAAGTCTCGTTACCTTGATTTACCAACACTAGACCGTATCACTGATATCCTTCTTAAACATTTAACAAGGTGGTTGTCCTTGTGTCAAAGCTGCCGGGGTAGCCTAGAGCTGTGAAAGCATAAAATATGGATATGCTGGCATCCCTCTGTCCCCTGAGTTCGTATCACACAACCATGTCGTTCATCAAGTCTGTCAGATGCTCTTCCCTCATCGACCTCTCTCCAGGAACGAGAACTCAGCACTTTCACGCTGAGGTTTACAGCAATTAAGACCTTCAGCACTGACAGTGAAATGTGCAGTTTTGCATAAAGGACCCATCATTAGGTTACATAAACACACACATATATGCATATGTACTACACACACTCTCTCTCTCACTTATAATGCGGTTCATAAAACATGCAGAGAAAGATTCAAATAAAAAAATCTATTAATATAGGGTTGCTGCAGCATGCTCACCACAGTTTATGTTTATGAATAAAGTAGAGCCTGTATGTGTATTCCCTTTGTGTCATTTACAGCTAGTGATAGATTATTAATAACAAGTGTCCCACATGGGACACTTCTATACCTGGAAATTATCGCAATTATCCAACCCAACCCTTTGTCATCACCACAATACCTAACATGATGCAGATACAGTACAGGCCAAGAGCTTAAGTTGATGTTTTTAATTCTGATCAAACATCAGACTCCATATTGGCTGGATTGAGTATGTTGGAATTTCTTGATATCCTGGAATTTTCACAGCAACAATCTCCCAAATGAGTGGTGCAGAAAACAAAAAACATCCAACGAGCACCAGCTTTATGGACATAAGTGCCTTGTTGATAAGATAGCTCAGAGGTCGGTTAGACACGCGTGAGCTGACTGGAAGGATACAGTAACTCAAATAACTACCCTTTACAACTTCTGTGAACAGAAAAGCATCTCAGAATGTGCAACACATAAAACCTTATGTCCATATGTGACAGAAAGTCGTATCTGGTTCTATTTCCGTCAGTCATCTGAGACTATTTACCAATCACTAGATCCCATGTTTATGCTTCCACATCATAGCCCAGGTGTGAGTCTCAGGAAGGCTGTAAAGTAATCTGCAGGGCAAATCAAAGTGGATAGCCTGCTGTGAACATGACGAAATGGCTGTAGAGGTGGAAGATCATCCTCTGGCTGCTCTGTGATCAAGCATCAAATATTTGGACTTGTGAGATGAAGTAGAGCATAACATGTGCTCATAAACTTTGAAGACCAGATTAGAACTTAAAAGCAAGTTCCCAAGTGCACTGAATCTGTTTGTAAATTTCCAGACTTGTACTGTACAGTATATTAAAGCAAAAGTGATGATTTAGTTTCTTTCTGCAAACAAATCCCTAACTGCTTTATTATCTTGACATATAATTAATTTCTTTTTCATACATAAGTAACTACCAACAGAGACAGCAGGAATAGTACATATTGTTCTAAATACATAATTTAGCATATAAACTAATTTCCATCTTTATCCATAAGTGAGTCACGGGAACTGATAGTTCAGTGGTTAATTCTCTGTGGCTGGAGCCAGAGAGCCACTTGGAGCAACTCCTCAGCTCTGTGCATGGGTAAGATTGTGTTTAAGCCGTGCTGGATGAAAGTGTTTGCTATTGGGATGGAGTATTTTATGCACACCATGCTGGGGTTGGGGCTGTGGGGAATTTCATCCTGCTTAGATTTGTGTGCTGAAGACTCTCCAGACTTCTGTTTCATCTTTTCACGGCTGCATCCAGCTGGCTCTTGGGTGGAAAACCGGACTTATCCACTTTGCCGGTGAAGCCTTCATCCGTGTTTGGGCCAGGCATTTATTGAGGTGCCTCTTTGAACATAACAGGTCAAAGGCAAAGCAGAGCTCCGTTCCACTACGGTCTGCTTTCCTATTTTTTTGACACCAGGCTTGACAGAGCTCCAATCATTTTTGCAGTTACTTTATTCCTTATATAGTAAGCTTATTTAGGAAAAGCCATTTGGGATTGATTGATTCTCAGAACCACTTGTTCACGATATGAGTCCTGGAATATGCCCTGGAACATCAAGGAAGAAAAAACTCCACAGATGTGATGGTCATTTAGTACATTCAGTGTGTCAGCTGACTTCACATTATTGCCATAGAATGTTGCTGAGTCTAGGCCTGAGCAACTGAAGCAACCCCAGATTACAACACTGAATCTATGATTCTCTAGACATGATGGGTGCATCGCTTCATGGGCTTCCCTTCTTACCCTGACACGCCCATCACTCTGGAATAGGCTCAATCTGGACTCAATTGTTATGCACTCTAGCCTTTTTTTAGGCTAACAATAGCCGCACAGCAGTTTAGTCCCAATCCTGTGATTTCTCATCACAATGTGTGTGGAAATTTTTTTTTCTTTTTTTGATAAAATGGTAAATACTGCACATCAGCTATTGTCAATTTTTATCATGATGCAACTTAATTTCTTCTCCAGAGCACATTTCTTTCATGACGTTTATAGCTCAGCACTATCCTTCCAGGTTTTAATAATTAATAAGAATAACGGTTCATAACCCAACTCCACCAATTTCAGAAAACTCACTGATTGTTGCTTTGTTTGATGCAAGGTCCTCTGTAACAGTGATTAACATATACACATGTATATACAGTGTGCCTAAGACTTTTGCACGCTGTTTTTTTTGTTTGTTTGTTTGTTTGTGTTTGTTTGTTTTTATAAATGTTGCTATACATGTTTACTTTATATGACTTCATTATTTCCATTTTTTAAATCTGATTTCAAAACATTAATATTCCAGCAAAAACAATCAGCCAATAAATAGTAATAAAGATTACAGGGAAATATCTATAGGTCAGAAAAGATAGCCGTAGATTATGTAAAAGACCACTTTTTTAAACTAATAGATATATATTAAACTATTATATACTATATAAAACTATTTTTAAAACAAATTTATAGTTATATAAATATATAGTTGAACTGATAAATCTTTACAAGCTCACTCACTCATCATCTATACCGCTTAATCTTGTACTCAGGGTCATGGGGGGCCTGGAGCCAATCCCAGGAGACTTAGGGCACCTGGCCAGGGTGCCAATCCCTCGCAGGGCACACACACACACACACACACACACACACACACACACACACACACACACACACACTACAGGTATACAATGTGGGAATGCCAATTAACCTAACCTACATGTCTTTGGACTGTGGGAGGAAACCAGAGTACCCGGAGGAAACCCACCAAGCACAGGGAGAACACGCAAACTCCATGCACACAGAGATGGGAATCGAACCCAGACCCTGGAGGTGCAAGTGGCACCACTTATATTATAGATCTTTTATATACTGTAAGCCTCTTATATATAAGCTTATATTGAATATTTTATTATATACCAATACAAATACAGTTAGTAATAAAACTACCATCTGCCAAATTCTCTTATTTATTTATTAGAAGAACAAGTTCATGAAAGAAAGACAAACTCTTACAGAAGCCAGAATGTGATCAGAATTTAGAAATGGAAAATGCTTGACAATGAAGCACATTAAAATGATTTGAAACATTGAAAATTATTAACACACAAAAAAAAAGCAATTGAAAATATTTAAAATCTGATATATCCATTTATCATTATAAGTTTAAAGCAATTATATGATTATGGAAGATATTTCTAGACATATTTTATCCTTTTTTATTTGTAAATCTATCCAGAAATAGCAAAATTATCCTTATATTAGGAGTATTGAAATATTAATGTATATTAAGAACTTGTACATACATCTGACTAGATGTGTGTGTTTTTTTGGAACATTACTGACAAAGATATTTGTTTTCTTTGATCTACTTTTATAATAAAAATAAATCAGAATGGGCTTTCTATACAGTATAATAATGATAATTATTACAAAGTGTTATTACCATGTTATCATTTGTCTTCATAATGATTGTTCTTTAATGATACTCTTTAAACTAAAAAAAAAGTACAGAAAGAAACAAATACAGAAAAAGAAAATGTCACAGTGGACACTTCAACTAAAACCGGATGCTGAGATGAAAGCTGAGAAAGTTCCATCAGCATTACGCTCATGTTTGGGTGATAAGAGTTCCTCACCGGTTTGATATAAGGAAGTCAGTCCTGACCTTTCATGAATGCTGTTCTATTTTCTTGACCCTTCAATCATTGCTTAGCAACTGCTGCTCCTGCCATTACCTCATTGAGCCCATGGCACTTTTTTCTTTTTTTTTTTTTTTTTGCACACTCACGAAAATCAGACATTTCCTAAAAATGTGCCTTGGGGACTTGGAAGAGTGACACTCGATACCTTGACAGAGTGGAGTGTCATGCTCAGTACAGTATGTGTGATTCTTGTACCGTGTATCCTGCTGATTCTGTATGTATCAATAAAATGTGCAAGAAAAAAAAAAAACTCACACATGAACAGATTTACTATTCAAATTCCCATGAC
>JAAGKR010000101.1:144928-184163 GCA_011419295.1 Clarias macrocephalus
TCGATTCCCAACAACTGGATGAAGTGTCGGTCGCAAGCCCTGATAAAATGGGAGGGTTGCGTCAGGAAGGGCGTCTGGTGTAAAGCCTGTGCCAAGCTTGTGTGCGGACCGGATCGTCTGCTGTGGCGACCCATTGCCGAGAGCAGCCGGAAGACCAACGACAATTTATTTGATTTGCAACAACTAAAAAAAAAGATAATTGCTATTAAATAATATGAGTTAGGCTACTGAATAAAGCAAGTAAAGAACGATTAATATGAATGAGTACAACAAACTCAAAAACTGATGGTTCTGTTCTGAAACATCATTACTTAAAAACTTCATGTAACTGATTACCTCAATTTTTTAGAGTTTTGACAACTTATTCGGGTTTACAGTATAGAATTACTTTGATAAAATGACGGGGGGTGGTGTAGCTTGGGGGCTTATAGCTGTTACCTCGCACCTCCAGGGTTGAGGGTTCCATTCCAGGCATGGGTGCATGCATGAACGTTGCTTGTTCTCCCTGTGCTTGGTGGGTTTCCTCCAAGCTTTAAACATCTTACACAGCACTGTTCTATCCATCAACCGAAAATGGAAAGAGTATGGCACAACTGTAAACCTACCAAGATATAACCTGTTGAAAGAAAGTCAAAAGAAGTCCTGTTTGCAGTTTGCAACAAGCCATGTGGAACAGTGAGCCCAGTTCTTTCAACAATGGCTTTCTTCTTGCCAGATTGGTGTAATGCACAACTAATAGTGGGCTGTGGATCTTAGCAGCTCCTCCAGAGTTACCATGGGCTTTCCGGCTGCTTCTCTGATGAATGTTCTCCTTACCCGGTCTGCAAGTTTAGGTGGACGGCCATGTCTTGGTAGGTTTGCAGTTGTGCCATAATCTTTCTATTTTCAGATGATGGATTGAACAGTGCTCCATGAGATGTTCAAAGTTTTGGATATTTTTTTCATAACATAAAACTGTTTTAAACAACATCTCCCTGACCTGTCTGGTGTGTTCCTTGGGCTTCCTGATGCTCTTTGTTCACTAATGTTCTGTAACAAACTTCTGAGGGCTTCACGGAAGAGCTGTATTTATCTTGCGATTAAATTACACACAGCTGAACTCTATTGACTAATTAGGTGAAGGCAAGTATTTCCACTGGATTTTAGTTAGGGGTATCAGAGTAAAGACCATTCATAGTTTTGCTTTCACGGCACAATTATGTGTCACCTTGTGTCGGTCTATCTATCACATAAAATCCAAATAAAAATACATTTACATTAGTGTTTGTAATGAAAAATGCGAAAATGAAAAAGTTCAAGGGGTGTAAATACTTTTGCAAGAAACTGTATCCTTGACATGCTCAGAAATTGCTATGCTATACTAATATATTGCAGGTGTTATGACAGTAAATCCCAATATCTAAACGTAGCATGCTCGTCTATTAACAATGGTTCATTCAGTCTTTTGATAGAGTGTGGTCCCTTGATTTGCATAAAAGCATCATCTTTCAGAAAGTGGCAGGCTTGGCATCGCAGGAAGACATGGTGCTTTTTTTCATTTGCATATTCACAGATCTTTGCTTTCATGTGTGAAGAAATAGAATTAAAAAGAATGACACATTTAACAATTTACTATTCAACCCTGATTTATTTATTTATTTATTTATTTATTTCAGTATTTCAAATTAGTCCATGGCTACTTTGATGCTGTGCTCCAAGCTCCACATAATCAAAGTCTTTCATTCAGCTTTTTGATTTTCAGGCATTTGGTTTCCCTCGTCACAAATTCATCTTTGACAAGACATTATCAGGTTTTTGCCTGTCACTTATCTGTTTTAATGATTTGTTAGGCATACACAAACAAAGTCAAGCACAAGTTACTGTGTGTGTGTGTGTGTGTGTGTGTGTGTGTGTGTGTGTGTGTGTGTGTGTGTGTGTGTGTGTGTGTGTGTGTGTGTGTGGATGCATCTTAGTGCCACTGACTGTCTCTCCAGCAGATCATCAATCACCCAAGGCTGGAAAGTGGACACTACAGCACAGGAAAAAAGTCCCCTTTCTTATCCCTGAGGGACAAGTGCTGGCACTGAGTGCCTGTTCTGTTGAGGTAATTATAAGAGATCCGTGTATGGCTGGAGGGAATCATTACATCGACCAGGAACTGCAGTGTGCCAAAAAATTGTTATGAAAAAACTGGTCGAGATTTTGTCCCTCCCCAAAAACAATAATAACGATAATTATCATAATCTTCTGAAAAGCTTTTTTTTTTTCCCTTCAGATTTTTTTTTTTCTTAAAGAACAGCATTAAAGCAATCACTGAGCCACTTCAGAGAACCTTTCTCTGTTGAAAGAGTTCAAAGAAAGGGCTGAGTACAGTATATGGAGCTGGAGCTGCTAAAAGCCAGAATCAAGCATATTAAGTAAAAATAAAATGAAATCTGGTTTCATTAAATAAAGGCATTGAAAAACAATGTCTGAGTGGTGATTTTTAGCCCTTTTGCCCTTTGCCTAACTAGGTTTCAAATGCAGCAGATTAGATTAATAATGATGGTTCTGTCATTTAGATCCTGATCGCGGTGACAGATGATCAGCATTCCGTGCTTCGCTCACCACAACAGTAGACGCACTGAACGAATGATAAGTGATGACTTTTAGCACAAACGTATCTAAATTTCAAACAAACAAAGAAAGAAAAAAGATCCGTCTGGACACACTTAATAGCTCTGCAGAGCTAACTCGATTTTTATTGGCACATATGAGGGAGTTTGTAATGAAGTGCCAAAGGTGTCAATTCTAAGAACCTTTCTAGATAGGAACGAGAGTTTTACTTGCACTTAAGTGGGCAAAATGTCAATATTAAGCGATTTGCCAAAATTTAGTGAAGACACAGTGTAACCATATATAACCTATAATGCACTGCTAATGTGTTGGTATGCTGGGTTTAACACAGCCTTGTCGACGTCTTCTCATTATTGTAGGTACTTTAGGAGCCAATCCGATCCAAAAGTGTATTTAGAGCTTCAGTGTAAACCTTAGGAAGGAGTTCATTGCAATCTGGCTATGATTGATATAATATGTAAATTGCTTAAAAGTGTCTATAATTTATAAAAGAATTTCTAGATCTATAAACACAATAGAATTTCAGCACAACTTTTTGACTCCATCCAGAAGATCTCACTAGTTTCTTCATTTGAGGTTTTTTTTTTCTTTTCTTTTTTTCCAGAAATCATTGCAACACATAGCCAAAGCTGAGCTGCCAGTTTTTTCCCTCTGGTGTTGATTAATGGGAAACTTGAAGCGGCAGTTATTCCTGAAGGCTAATGTGGTGCATGTATGAGGAGTGTTCAAGTCAACCCGGGACTTGTGATGAAATTTCTCATGAATGTTGCCCTAAAACCAATTCACATTGACTTCAAGCACAGCACTGCGATGAGACTTTTAGCCACAGTTGCTGTAAATATGTGAACGGTGCATATGTTTAAAAGAAGGCCATATGTCTGTGAATGATGATCCCTCCGGAGGTGACCTAAAGCCCACTGCAGGTAGAGATGCATCTGTCATTGGGAACTGTACACACACTCTTTCACCAACACCACTTGCACATTACAGGATCTCAGCTGAGAGTTATTGAACAGTCCTGACCTTGCTTCAAGCACATGTTCGGTCTATTAAAAGGAGTTCCTGGGAGGCCAGAGTTTCAGATTGAGAAACCTTTCTACCTTGATGGTATCCAAGCACTAGTAAAACCCTGGGATAAGTCCATTAGTGTAGCAGGGGATTATATAGAGAAACAACAATGCTATCTTATCTCATTCTGCACAATCAAAAGTCCTGGTTTGAATTAAACGACTGTGGTAGATTTATACATATTGCATAATATGCAATTATGTCCAATTAGGTATGTACTGTAATTAGCTACTTTCTCTGCATATAGCTCCTGAAAAATCTTACTTAACAGCAAGGTAGCAAGTTAGCAATCCAATATGATTATCTACATATTTTAAACACACCCATGTAACTCATGTGTACTAAATGGACATACATTTGTTTAACACATTACAGTCTTCCAGCTGCCATGATCATTTCACTACACACTCCTCCTTTGGGGCAGCCAATGGGGACTTTGTTTAACACATATTGAAAGCAAGGAACAACCTCCCAAATTAAGAGGTTAGAAAAACTGAGTCAACACGGATGTGTATAAATGTGCTAACAAAATCTTGTTAAAATGGCCAACTTTACAACAGAAATAAATGCTTCCAGCCCAGGACAAAAATGTGTTTGGTCTCCATAGCTAGATTTCAATATACTGTAGGGTACATTTTTATGTAAGTCATCATTTAAAGTTGTATTAACCCATAGAATTATACATAATTGGGGCACGGTTGATTTGAGTGACAGCTGGAATGCAGGTGTCAAAAAGTTAGCTGTATGCTATCCACCAATGCGGCTAACCCGCTAACTGGAATTGCTGTAATTTAGCTCATCACAAGAAATGTACGAGTTGACATGTACAGTAGGATGTGTAGGATACAGAGGAGTTCGATCAAATGCAAAGTGACATGAACATATAAATGAACATTAGGCAATGTAGCATTTTAGCTAAGCTAAAGCTAAACCTAGCAGCTTGTGGTATCTGAGGTAAGTCAATATGTTCCATGAAAAAGGAAGCTCCTTTTGCTCCATCCATTTGTCCATGTATGGATTAACCAAGATGGCGACAACCAATCTTTAGAAAACCTATATGAGTGACATCACAGAGAGCTTTTCACCTTTTTATAGAGTCTATGGCTGAAAGCAACAATAAGAAAAGAATGAAACCCCATTATCAGGAAGCAAATTCTATTTATTTCCATTCATTTCATGTCATTTGTTTTCTTTATCTGGTTTAATATATTTATTATCCATTGGTTGCAATTTGTTTCCTCATGATGGGTTCATTAGTATCTGTTGCTTTTTATCTGTTCGCAAGTATAATCTACGTGTTGGTGCATAGACCTTCATTAGTTTGTGTACAATTCATTAGTTTTTTTTTTGTTGTTGTTGTTACATTTAGTTGGTTTAATTTAACTATATGTATTATTTTGTGTTTAGTTTTGTTTAGTTTAAATTAATGATTTGTATTTTTTTTTAAGATTGTATGAATTAATTAGTTTTATGCTGCTTATATGGATTTCCCTATACATCTAGTCTCAGTATGTATGCCCCCTTGGTTCACCATGTGTTTTTAGTCATCCTTTAGCTTTATACCGCCATAACTGCATGATCAAGCTCTGACATTCCTTAATCTAGTGGTGTTTTATCTCCCTCATACTGTAGTTCCTTGTATTGAGTGTACTATTATATTTTTACTTGAATATGACATGCCATGCATGTTATTAGTGCAAATAGACCCACCAAGAATATTACGGTAATTATCCACATCATTTTTGTTGTCTTTTATCATGCAAAATCTTAAAATAAAAAATAAAAAAATCATTGCTTTTGAATTTACATCAGTTCCATTTGAGTTTTCGTACAGTCACATTCAAACCAGTCACAACATTTCCAGGTGGCTAGAAACCCAATTAAAATGTCTTTGAACTCCGGAGGCTTAACAGTGCGGCACAATGCAATGTGACTCTGATTACGCTCCGAGATGTCACCGGTGGCATTTGTCTCCTTCGTTGCTATGGAGTCATAGCTCAGAAAGCCCAGGAGACCCACATCCCAAGCAGGAGGAAGGAGAAAGAAACATGGTGTGCATAATATGGTGGGTCTGTATAATGCTGACCTAAAAAATAATCTCTTAAAAAGACCAAGCATCAATGTTCCGCTCTGTAGTGCAGCCCTCCGTGAAACCAAATGCACTTGGGCATGATAACAGGAAGTCACACTACCAATCAAATTGCACACAATGAAGCTATATTAAATCTTAAGGTTGTAATGATACAGTCAGGTCATGATTTCAATTCAATTCTCAGAATATGGTAGACAAAATTGATTTAGAAAAATTCTGACTATATAGATTAAACCTTCCAGAGGTTTAATATTAATGACAAAATATATTACAGGTTCAGCATATCTGAAAAACAAATAATTAAATGTATAAATTCCTCCCAAAAATATGAATGAAATAAACAGAGTATCTAGATCTGAGAAAATTATTGTTTGAAACTTCAGAAGCAGAAGTAGAGCTCCAAACACGGCTAAAATGGCGGTTTTCACAGATTTTGGCGCTAATGAAAAGAGCTAATAAAGATCTCATTGTAAAGCTTATGCTAGAATGGTTTCCCAAGCCTTTGTCTCTTACATCTCACTTTGTCCTCATGTGTCATATGTCTATAAGGGCTTTTTCACGTTCACGTAGGAACGATTGATTTGTACCATGGTCATAAATGGTACCACAATCTCCCACCTCCCACCTCCGTACTCCCCTCTAGTCAGCGTTCAAATCGCTCTTTGTGCTCTGTTTTCTTTATTTACATCCTCCAATACAGTAGGTGGCAGTATGTAACAGTATACACCATGTGCATGGTTTTGAATTAGGAAATGGATTAGTGCAAATATCACTAATCACTGTAAATCAATACTCATGTTGTTGTGTGTGTGTTTGACTGTCCCGATGAAGGCAAGTCCAGCAGACATACAGTATATTGGCTTACTCTTTATTTAACGTCTACACCTTATGTATAACATGGTTGTGCAACGATATACTGTAACATACTGTACAGTGCAAATGCATATTATATGTTGCTCATTGTTTTTTAACAAGTGTAGATCATGCAGTCTCTCCATAAAGAACATGATCACATTACCGTTGTATATACTGGGTGCACCAGAAGTCAGGATTTTTAGGTAAAACAAAATAAAAATGTTAAATTATAAATTACTGCAAACTTCAGACACACAGAATGGTTACTTAAACATGTATGAAGTCCATTTCATAAGAAATTTCCCATCTACTATTTTTTGTCTCTTTTCCTAGTGATTGTTCAAAAGCCTGCAAACCTAAAGGGACTCATGTCCGTCACTATCAAAGCCAAGCTACATAACAGAGAAAGAAATAAAGATGTTAGTGCTGTAATTGACAGCAGACTCTACAGTAACGTCTCTCCAATATCATACTCAGACTCCACTTTATCTGTAAGTGCAAACAAGATACAGCGGGCGGTGATTTATATACAGGGTTTTTATCATCTGATACCTCCGTGGATGTCAAAATCAGATGAGGATCGTTTATCATTTATCAATTTTGATGTCTGTAAAACTGAGTACTCGTCGCTTAAATTGGATTTAGCATGAAGAGGGTTATGACTTGTGAGCTATATGCGTAGTAGCAGGCCAGATGTCTTTGCAAGGACATAGATAAACATGTCAGGAGGGTTTAAATTGTGGGATTCACCTTCAACAAAGGATAAAGTGAGTTATAATGGAGTGAACTGCACACCTGGAAAGAAACTCTCAAGAACTAAACCTAAAACAGATTCAGTAGAGCTGGAAATGAGCACAAAAAGCATTTACGCGAAGATCAGAACCATGCAGGAAGTATTCCGCAGCTGATTGATTAGATATCAAAATATGCATTTGGTCACCTGACAGCCCCTTATTTACATATCACATGCTTTAACAGGCCTGGTTTAATATAAATGCATAGCATTAACATGAAACACATCGACATTTATTTGAAGTCTTATCAAACGTATCATTTACACTGCCAGTCAAAGATCAGAAACGTACAATCATGTATTATATGGTGACGTTTTTATTAAGGAGAGGCTTAGAGTATGAATAATTTACAGAAGGAGTCACCAGTGTCAGCACTTTGTAACAGTCAGCAGTTTCCTCATGTGGAAGAATCCTCAAGAAAAAGGAATTTCTGCTTTCTGGTTTCTCATTTACATAAGAACCTGCAGTCACATTAATCACATCAAGAGATTAATTCAGCTAGTGAGCTAAGTAATGTGAATGATAACAAGAGCTAAGTTGTTTCATGGACATATGCCGATCACTCATAACGTTCAAACGACCTGCCTAAAACCGTGTAGGTGCCACCAAAACAGCTGTGACCCATCAAGACATGGACTCCACAAGACCTCTGTGGTATCTGGGACCAAGATGTTAGAAGTAGATCGTTTCAGACCTGTAAATTGTGAGCTGGGTCCTCCTCGGATCAGAACACTTTGTCCAGCACGTAGAACTGATACGTGATTAGGTTGAGATCTTGAGGTCAAGTCAACACTTTTAACTATTTGTCATGTTCCAAACCATTCCTCAATTTTTTTCTTTCTTTCATCAAGGAATAATGTTGCATGAAGGGATGTATTTGATCTGACACAATGTTTTATAAGGTGCTGCGTGTCAAACTTCCATCATTCTTATGATTGTGTCAATCTGCTTTGCGACAATGACAATTGTTAAAAGCGCTATACAAATAAGTTGAATTAAATTGAACTGAAAGTAAGATTCATATGAATGCCAGGACCTATGGTTTCCCAGTTGAACATTGCCCGGAGCATCACACTGCCTCCACCAGCTTGCCTTCCTCCCATAATCCATCCTGGTGACAGTTGTTTCCAAGGTGAGCGACACACATATCCCAGGCCACCTCTATGATGTAAAAGACAATGTGATTCATTATATCAGGCCACCTTCTTCCATTTCTCCAGGGTGGTCAGGTTCTAATGCTCCTGTGCCCATTGCAGGCTCTGTCTGTGGTGGACATGGGTCAGGATGGGCAATTTAACCATTTGGTAGCTACACAGCTTCATATGCAGCAAATGGTGGTCCTCAGTGAGTCTTGGTCGCCGATTCACTATTTGTCCTCCCTTGGTCTGTTTTTTTTTTTTTTTGGTACTAACCTCTGCATCTTGGAAACACCCACAAGACCGGTCCTTTTGGAGATTATTTGACCCAGTTGTCCAGCCATCCCAATTTGGAACCTGCCACTTAGAGCCTATGCTTGCCCATTTTTCCTCCTTAACATATAGAACTGACTGCTTCACTTGTTACAAGAAGATGAAAAGTTATTCACGTCACCTCTCTGTGCCTTTAATGTTGTGGGTGATCTGGCATACATAGCCCACAAGGCAGGACACTGTACACCCTGGATGATGTGTCTACCCAGCACAGGGCGCAAGCACAAACATTTACACGCTCAATCATACACTACGAAGCACCAGTCTGCCTACAGTGCATGTCTTCAAACCGTGGAAGGAAACAAGAATACCCAGAGAAAACCCACCAAGCAAGAGGAGTACAGTATATACAGTACAGTAAATACTGTATTGCTAGTATTATTGTGTATAGTATAACATGAAGTAATATTGTAAATATTATGAACAATCAGTATACGGCTATGACAAGGCTTGATGATGCTTTACAAACTCCTAAATCCATAAAAAAAAAAGGATAAACATTTAGAATAACGTTGTAGTTTAACATAGTAGCTGCAGTAGAAACAACAGATGAAAAAAAAGATAGATGAAAAGCATTTTCAATGCACCACGCGGCGTAAGCAGTTTAAAAACCGTATCTGCGATTTAAGCAATTTATCTTGCAATATCACTGAATCAGAATTAAATTAGTCTCCCTATCCTCGGCACAACAGGATGCTCATTTCCCCTTATTCCCTAAGGAGGAGTAAGTAAATAAGGGAAGCTATAAGACCCAGAGACTCCAAAACACAATTTCCACCACGATTAACAAACACTAGTGTTTTTTTTTTTTTCCTAGCACAAAACATCAAGAATATAGAAGAACATAGAATATATAGTTTATACATTATGTCCAGATCATAATTTGTAGGATTTTGGTAAAGAAGGTAAGTGAAGTGAAAACCTTAAAAATAGAAATGAATAGATTTTTTGTTTGTTTGTTTGTTTTTGTAGAGGAATTCTGGAACATTTGCGTTGAACAAATAGTAGCTAATATCAAACAATGTTTACATTAAACAATGTTACTTTGTTACATTAAACAATGCTTACCTTATTGTTTAATGTAAACAATGCAAAATGAAAGATGTAACACAAACAAAAGACAAAAATAGGACATCACACAATCAAAATCATTTACTACATTTTAAGATCAATGTACAAAGATTCTGTTTGAATATTTATAAGTAGATTTTGTTCATTTAAAAAGTCAATTCGATAAGCGACCGATTTATCTAAATCAGTGCAACAATAAATACGCAACCTCAAAATGACAAATGATTGTTGATAATATACTGTACAACACCCTCAATGTGATTACTGCTCATCGCTCTCAGTGTAAAATTCTACGGCTTCCCTAGAGTGTTAAAGGTTTGGTCTGTAAGGGAAAAATATAGTCCTAGAGACTCCAAAATCCGATTTATTCCAGGATAAAAATAGGAATTCTGAAATAAAACATTCTCCCCGGCAGCAGAAACTTCCTGTATGGATGTGCATCCAAAAAGTGAGCTGCACTTTTACAGCATCGCAATTTGTCTTGGCCAGAATTTGGGGCAAGTTTTAGTAGCTTAACAAACTGGAGAAAAAAGTCCACCAAAAGCTGCTACACCGTCAGTGTAGCAAGGACCCTGAGTGATGAATGATGCCCTAATGAAGTGTGAGCACTAACACGGTACCGCAGGTGTTCATTCAACACTGTAATGATTTTGTGCCGTGAAACTACTGCATCATGACCTAGAAGGGAATCAAGATAGACACAGTAAAAGAAGAGCAGCACTCACCTACAGCAGTGTGCACTTTCACACGCTTCGTAACGCCATTCCTGCATCCGCAAGCAGCACAAAGTCCTCAAATCCAACCACAACTGGGTGAGAACAGCCAGGGACTGTGTGGGGAGTGAGGGAGTAAGGGAGGGAAGGACCGAGAGGGAGGGATTGAGGAAGGGAGTGAGGGAGTGCTTAGCAGTGTTGGAGGGAGTGATGCCCAGATACTCTGAGAGTTAGATATGCATTGAGGGAGGAGGGGGATACTCCAGAAAAAAAAGAAAAAAAAATCTAGAGCAAATATAAACAGCACACAAGCATGCTCACTCTCTCTCTCTCTTCACACACACACACACACACACACACACAGTATAGAACACAGCCGAAATTCAAGTGTTATACTGTAATGATTTCAGCAATTTGTGTATATCTTTTCCACTTGCTTTTATGTCCACTGAGTTCTCCAACTACTCACTGATGACCATAAACGGATCATTAAAATCACATCATTAAAATGCTCGTTAATAACCATCACTTCACTCATAGCCGATCTTGGAGTCTCACAAACCAGGCATGAAGCACAAACCCGCATAACCAAGCCCTTCCTAACAAAAGATAACAAAGATAGAGCGAAACGCATTTGAGCAAAATTGAAAATGAAAATTAATCAACCATATATACTGTAAAACAGTGACCCCCCTCTGCACCCCCAACCATTTCTTCATATTTTGCTTCCATATAGCCAGACTTTGTTTTATTTTAATGTAGCCTTAAGGAATATCCTCCAGGTTTCCTGAAGGACGTTTTTGCCTCTCATTATCAGTCCAGTCCCTGTACCTGTCCAGAATCAAATTAATGTGTTTTTTTTTTTTTTGTGAAGCCATAAAGTGACCTTTGAATCGTTCAAGCATAAACAAACATCTAACTTAAGACATCACCTAGTGAGAAACAGGTGCAGATGATGACAGATGATCAGGCCGGTGATTAGTGACACTGCTGATGCTGAATGCTGAGTGGTTGAAACAGACGAGAGGGGAAATGAGGTCGCTGCTGAGGCGGTTACATAAACAAGCAATTTTTAAATAGTCTCTTTAAGCACTTTGCAGCCTTTTGCAGTAAAACATTTATTCCTATTCCTAGAATTTAACATTCTAGAACAATGTAGAAGATTAAAAATGTTATGAGAAAAATGTTTGAATAACATTTAAAGAAAAGGTAGGATTTTTTTTTTTTTTAGAACCAGTTATTATATCATATCTGGAAAAGCTTATTGTGTCGATGTACAGAGAGCCAATCAGATAGCAGCATTCAGGATTCTGAGGCTTGTGGGCAGAGAAGTGTACAAAATGTTGAAGTTAGATGTACATCCCAAAAAAGAAGGGAGCACACATACTACAATGTTTAGACGTCTAAGATGTTATTCTTAATATTAACATTAATTCCACTTGGTGTTCCAATCTTGGACTAAAGAAACAACACTAGGTGAAGATTTCATATTTTCTCACATTGTAATGTCAGTGTAGCGTATTACTCTGTGAGTCGCTCTTATTGTTCCTGCGGTCCTAATATACACCATTTTATTGTACCACCTATGATTTAAGTCTATATACAATATCCAGTTATCCATCTAGGAACCTCTGTAGTCCAACTACGCACCATGGAGACCAATGACAGACAATGTATTCATTCCCATTTTTATGACCTCCAGTCAACATTACACACACTACAGGCAATTTGGGGACGCCAATTAGCCTAATGTCTGCATGTTTTTGGACTGTGGGAGGAAACCGGAGCACCTGGAGGAAACCCACCAAGAACGCGGCGAACATGCAAACTGCATGCACACAGACCAGAGGCGGGAATCAAATCCAAATCCTGGAGGTGGAAGGCGACAATGCTAACCACTAAGCCTATACAAAAGCAGACAAACTTTCTTTTGGCTTGTCTGTCAAGGGGACGCCAGATACGCCAGATACCCATCCTGATGCAAACCCTCCCATTTTATCCGGGCTTGGGACCGGCACACTGCATTCAGTGTCGGGGTAGTAATGGGTGTGGCGCAGACCAATGGTGGGGTCGGAGCTCACTCCAACTAGACCTTGGTTAATCCATGAATGGAAAAATGGGTGGAAAAAACAGAGCCTTGTTGTTGGTTGGAACACAAATATTTACCTCAGTTACCGCATGTCACTATACTGTAGCTGTAACGGTGGCTGTTTGTGGGCGTAAGAAGAGGCATATGTGCAGAGGTGACGTGCGGGTGAAAAGTCTTTTAATGGACAAAAAGACAAGGGAAACATAAAAGGAACTTAACCAGGAGATAAACCATATGTGACAGACTAGGAGATAATATGAGGTTAGAGGCTACACAAAGGCTAGGGCTAACAAAAAGACTAGGAAAACCTGGAGCTAGGAGAATAACATAAGGCTAGGAGAATAAACAGAACTTAACAGGGAAACAAACAAACCACTTAACTTTAAACAGCCAAAACCCAAAATGAACAGCAACTCTAATCCAACAGATGCAAGACCTAGACTGGTGAAACTCAAGAACATTTATAATCACATTAATGAGCAACCTCGGTTCAGGTGAGGGCTCCCATCACCTGACCGAGGTGCATTCTGGGACATGGAGTTTTACACTGACAAAAAACACAAAGAAAACAGAAAACCAAAAGGAAGTCTCTGGGCGCTTTGGCGCCCTCTAGGGGTAATCCCTGACAGTAGCTTAGCTATATTATATACAGTATAGGCTAAAATCTTAAGGTGGCTAATGTTAACTTCTATACTAACCTTACTTCCCATTTGATTGAACTCCATCATTCGTAACCCTGAGTACACATCCTGTGTCAACTCCTACATTTCTAAGCTAAAATACAATTATTTTAAGTTTAAAATACAACAAAGTTACGTGCTTAGCTAAATTGATGCCTAATTACAGTACAGTTGTCGTGAAGGGGAAACATACCTACTGTATGGAAACCAAAAACCTTTTTAAACAAATGTTCTTGTACAGTACCAGGCTGTATTTCTGTTATAACGTTGGGCAATTTAACATGGAGGTCTACGAGAATTGATTGAGTTTTGGAGCCAGCTGGTAGTCAACTCCACATTTTGGCACTTCTGCATTGGCTTCATTTTTCAGAGCCGGAGGTCGCCCCTTGGGTCAGACAGAACACAAACAAGATGTCAGGAAAATCAATTTGCTCAAAGAGAAGGGACACAAGATGTGAAAGACACGTCTGTTTCTTGTAACAAACCTGACTGTAGATGAAATTTGACATGGATTTCACAACCTCTATCATTTGAAGCAATCAAAGCCAAGATTGTTGTCTCTTTGGTGTGTTAAAAAAATCAAAATAAATTAAAGTACAAGGAAGAGATCTTAATTAATTAAGTAGCACTCAATCGGGACACCAGATGCTCACACGCCGATGTTTATTCTGACTGTTGCTCGGCACACACCTGAAAAAAGAAACAGTCGTCTCATTTATAGACCAGCTTGGAAGCAATCTGTCTTTCTTCCTTACGGGTTTTCCTGCTTGATGTTTCAACACAGATAAGTCCATGTTATTATACATCATAATCACACAGTAAGGACATACCATGTGTACGACAGATGGCAGTTTGAAATTTACATTACACATCTGGAGCAAGGTTCCTCGCGCAACATCCTTGGCACACCAGCAATCACACGAGCTCGGTTTGATCCTCCTGTGGATCTCTTGCAGCCATTGTTCCCGTATGTTCCTTATGCTTTCTGTCTTTGTCTATCTTTTCTTTTTTTTTCATCACGTTTGGGTACATCAGTCCCACAGCACACTATTATTATTTTCAACTAGATTTAACAGTGTGTCAGAAGTGATGTAAGAGATTTGGAGGCAGAAGCAATAAAACCAATCACTCCTCTATTACAACAGCAATTATTCACAAGCTCAAATTTTTTTTTTTTTTTAAAGTAGGTCTGGATGGTGTGTATAGTAACCCAGGTGATGGAGGAGGCATCGTTTGAAAGTGTCTTCGCTCTTTATAAAGAAACAGGGATTTGTATCAGGCATCACTGGAACTGGAACTGGAACCTTGTTGTGTAAAGGCGTTTTCCTCCATCTGAGCGGTGAGATTTATCAGAGCAAAGTGGCAGCTGAAAATATTCCTGTAATGGAGATAAAAGTGAAAAATAGAAGAAAAGAGAAACATAATTTTTCATCACAACAGCACTGGGTCATTGATTTCCTTGTTTTGACCTGTGAGATATCTATAAAGGATGCCGTCTCCCTTGGCGTGCATGAGACCGAAGAGAGCGAGAGAGCGAGAGAGAGAGAGAGAGAGAGAGAGAGAGAGAGCGAGAGAGAGAGAGAGAGAGAGAGAGAGAGAGAGAGAGAGAGCGAGAGAGAAAGAGAGAGAGAGAGAGTGTTCTGTGTTTAAGTTTGCCCGCAGAATGGCAGCTATGCTGCTGGCCTACATCACCCTGACCTCGTTTCTCTGATGTACAGTACATTCTGAGGAGTGGATGAAATTTGTGCCTACAAAAACACCATAGAAGATCAAATCCTGTGTGTAAACACTATTTTGTGTTTTCTTGCGTGTGTGTGTGTGTGTGTGTGTGTGTGTGTGTGTGTGTGTGTGTGTGTGTGTGTGTGTGTGTGTGTGTGTGTTCTGTTCCTTATGTTTCAAGCATTGTCTGTATTTTTGCCAGCATCACTCTTTAAATCAGGGTTCGGCTATGAAATCTGGGTTTTAAATATAAATGAAGCGAACTACAATAAAACGTGCCAGTGTGAGATGACATCATACTGAAAAGGTATAAAAAGTAAGAAAAAAAATGTAATTAAATAATAATCATTTTTTTAAACTATTCAGATAGAGGTTTATAATCTGTTTTTATTTATTTGTTTGTTTGTTTATTAATTATGTTTGTTTGTTTACTTGTTAATTTTAGAATTTTTAAAATAGTATTTAAACATTTAAATCATATTTTAAACAGTACACACCTCCTTATCTTCCTTAAACCACTTCTCTTTTTTCATTAACTCATCTTCTATCGCTCTCTCCTGTGGACAGGGTCACGTGGAGCATAAGATGGGGTACATCCTGGATACAGATTCATATTTGAATTAGGACAGATTGCCAGTCTATCGCCGGGCACACACATACACACTACAGGCGATCTCGGAACACCAATTAACATAATCTGCATGTCTTTGGACTGTCAGAGGAAACCAGAGTACCCAGAGGAAACCCACCAAGCACAGGGAGAACCTGCAAACTCCATGCACAAAAAAGACCAGAGGCTGGAATCGAGTCCTTGACCCTGGATGGGTCTACACCACCGTGCCATCACTTATCTATTTTATGGTTACATTAATATTGTTTTTAGATCAATTAAAGATCAAAATGATGATCAGACGTCTTCTTTTAGATTTTCATATAGAATAAATAATTTATTTTACAAGAAACAAAACTAATTCAAAAAATCTCAGCGTCAGAGACTGAACCATGTAACAGAAATGAAAAATTTGTCATTTAACTTTTACCTGTTTATACTGGACGTGTATAAATCACTCAGTTTATGGTTAGATGTCTGACCCTTAGACTCGAAGTCCAATCAAACTGGTGACTTAAAACCTGCAGTACTCTGCCCTCCAGTGGTCTTCATGGAGAACAGTCCACCCAAGATTATGTAAAAATGACAACTATAGGGAACTATAGCCACCCCCCCTCCCCCCCTACAGCAGCCATCTTGAGGTTGAATCTCTTTCTTTCTTAGCAAAAACATTTTTTATCATGTTATTGAGCCAGTCAATATATTTGTCTAACCAACAAAACTGATAGCTACAGTCTAGACTTTCCTTAATTGTTAAGCACATTAAGCTTGGAAGTAAACCTCAGATACAACGTACTTGCACTTTTAGTTGTTAAAATTCTCACTCACTCACTCACTCACTCACTCACTCACTCACTCACTCACTCACTCACTCATCGTCTATACCGCTTAATCCTGTATACAGGGTCACGGGGGGCCTGGAGCCTATAGAGCAGGAGGCGGGGTACACCCTGGACACCCTGCCAATCCATCGCAGCGTAAACTTACACACACTTACACACTAATTTACACACAACCTGAATGTCTTTGGACTGTGGGAGGAAACCAGAGCACCAGGAGGAAACCCATCAAGCACGGGGAGAACATGCAAACTCCATGCACACGAACCAGATCAGGGAATCAAACCTAGACTCTGGAGGTGCAAGACCACTGTGCTAACCAATAAAGCTACCGTGCCGCCTGTCAAAATTCTGTATCTAATAATAGTACTTGGTGGGAAAAAGATCTTGGTTGAGTTTCAGATGTAAAATTATTCGCAGCCAACATTAGATATCAAGGAGATGTTTTAACTATTGAAAGACTAGAAATAAAAAATCCATAGATCATTTTTTTAATGCTTAATTTTTTAAATATAATTTAAAAAATGCTTTCAATAAAATATATATTTCTTACTGTTAAAAATGATAGATTTTTGTTTGATTGTTAAGTTTTTGCAATATTTCAAGCATTACATTTTTTTAACCTAAAATCTTGTTTTCTGATACTGTCAGCCGTTCATACATGTCTCATGACTATTTATTACACATAGTTTATGCTCTGTTCAATTTTGGCATTCATTTGTCAGAATAAAGCCCAGTCATAATTACTAAGATGAAAGTTTCTAATACTTTTTCACCTCTATTATACCAACTAGTTTTTCAGACAACTAAAGTTTCTAAAGCTTGTCCAGCCGGATGATGATGGACAAATTGGCCCAAAATACACAAAATACATTTATTTAGCAACATACTGTACGGCAGGCATGAATTTTTTAAACATGAGCACTTCAGCTAAACATCACTTTGTGGATTCCTGAATGACAGCTTGAGCGAAAGACAGGAGACAGAGTCTGCGGGAACTGGCCAAAGGGGACAGGATGTTTAGAAGCACTTCCTGTGGACGATGGAGGGTCCGGCCTCGTCGTACTCATCCTTGCTGATCCACATCTGCTGGAAGGTGGAGAGCGAAGCCAAGATGGAGCCTCCGATCCACACGGAGTACTTCCTCTCAGGAGGGGCGATCATCTGCAGAGGAGCATCAGTGGTGTCATCAGAAACTAGAGCATCTCAGAGCATGCTTATATTTGCTTAAATAAAAAATAAATTGTCCTCATAAAGGTCAGACATGAAAATACGTAAACAAGCCACTAATCATAATCGTAGGTCTTACCTTGATCTTCATGGTGCTGGGGGCGAGTGCTGTAATCTCCTTCTGCATCCTGTCACCGATACCCGGGTACATTGTGGTGCCTCCGGAAAGCACGTTGTTGGCGTACAGGTCCTTACGGATGTCAATGTCACACTTCATGATCCCGTTGTAGGTGGTTTCATGGATGCCGGCTGACTCCATGCCTATGAGCAGACAGCAGAGGGACGGTGAATGTGTGTATATGCGGTGT
Organism: Clarias macrocephalus; assembly: GCA_011419295.1. Classification (NCBI taxonomy): domain Eukaryota; kingdom Metazoa; phylum Chordata; class Actinopteri; order Siluriformes; family Clariidae; genus Clarias; species Clarias macrocephalus. The sequence goes on from JAAGKR010000101.1 coordinate 163,061, forward strand.
GTACAATCCAATTCTGCACATTTCTATGGAGTTTAGTTTATTTAAAAAGTCTAAATGTTCTTTAGGAAAGAGGAATGTTAAGCCACACAGTGACCTTTGAATCATTCCAGCATAAAAAGCATCTAACTTAAGTCCTGAACCGGTGAGAAACAGGTTCAGATGATGACAGATGATCAGGCCGGTGATTAGTGTACCGCTGATGCTGAGTGGTTGGAACAGACGAGAGGGGAAATGAGGTCACTGCTGAGGTCGTTACATAAACAACCCATTATTCGTTCGTATCTTTAGGCACTTTGCAGCCTTTCGCAGTGAATTATTTGTTTCCATTTCTTTAATTTAATCTGCATCATTTAATGAAATTTAATATGAAGAAATGAGGGGCGGCTCAAGACACAGTACTGTATGTTTACTGTATTTCGATGTTGCTCACACACGCATCACTTTCTCAGATGCAGAACAGAATCTGACCCAGTGAGCTCCTGCAAAATGACCGTATTATCCACCATTATGCAGCATGTAGTCACTTTAAAGGCTTTCTGAGTGACATGGCTTTGATCCTACTGTAACTACCAAAAATGTGTTATTCGACTGGATTGTGTGTGTGTGTGTGTGTGTGTGTGTGTGTGTGTGTGTGTGTGTGTGTGTGTGTGTGTGTGTGTGTGTGTGGGTAATGAACATGAACAGCCTGTAGATGATCATTCGTATTATCCGAACCTCTTTGAAGATGCAATACACATTTTTTAATGACTAAGGATTAGACATAGGTTTGAGTGTGTGTGTGTGTGTGTGTGTGTGTGTGTGTGTGTGTGTGTGTGTGTGTGTGTGTGTGTGTGTGTGTGTGTGTGTGTGTGTGTGTGTGTGTGTGTGTGTGTGTGTGTGTGTGTGTGTGTGTGTGTGTGTGTGTGTGTGTGTGTGTACTAGTGATGAATAGTTTAAGGCCACCTTGCTGACACATCTGTAAAACATTATCAGCAGTGAGTAAAAAAAACTTCACTCATTCATTTCTTTCTAAAAATGATTTTGGAGAAACAGGTAACTCCTGTAGATTAATCAGTATCATCAAATTACAAAAAAAAAATAATAATAATCTACCTAATAATACAAAAAAAAAAACTCAGCTTTTCTGTTTAGTGTGTGAGATGTAACATGATGACATACTTAATATAAAATGCATATATTTCTGCATTCTTTGCATATATATAATAATTCTATGTGCATGATGCAAACTATTATCAAATTTTCTAAGGTGGCTAGAAAGAAGTTTATTTTGTTCCATCTACTGCAAATATGCCAATGCCCACTTGTTGTAGGCATGAACTATCCAGTACGTCTTAGTTAAAAAAAAAAAAGTTGGACACAAGTAAATATGAGTAACATGATTAATAATAAAAAATGTGAATAATTTTAAACAGAGATCCATAGAGTGCTGAACTTATTGTTTATTATTAATAAAAAATGAATAAACTAAATAAAAAAAAAAGAATGTTATGGTTAGGCGGTGGATTAGCGGTTTAGCACTGTCGCTTTGATCCTCCGGAGTCGGGGTTCGGTTCCCGCCTCGGGTCTGTGAGTGTGTGAAGTTGTACATGTTCCCCCGTGCTTGGTGGGTTTCCTCCTGGTAGACATGCAGATTCGGCTATCTGACGTTCCCAAACTGCCCATAGCGTGTGAATGAGTGTGTGCCCTGCGATGGATTTGCACCATGTCCAAAGTGTGCTCTGGAATATTCTCCAGGCCCCCTGGAACTCTGTACACAGGATAAGCGATACAGAAGATATGAACAAATTGAGTCTCAAACGACGTCCGAGACCTCACTGCACCGTATGTTCGATGCCGTTGTGTTATATAACTAATTAATGTCTGTGAATGCATTTGCTTTCACAAACACCAGCTTTCCCCCATAAAGTGTTAATTAAAAGAAAATGAGCACACCTCCAGATCTCTCTTGCATGAGCTGACGAAGATTGATGTTTGAATTCAGGAACACCAGACAACTACGTGACCCTTAAATAGATCCGGAGCCTCTGGTTATACGGCACCGCTGTGAATTAACTGCTACCAAAAGGTGATCTGTCACACAGATGTGTCCCGCTGAGACGTCTGGCACACGTCTGTAGGGCTATTTGTTCGTTTAAGTGCTTATTAAGGTGGAAGGTGGGGGAGCGGGGGGGGCCATCACCTTTGTAAATGCTTGAGGCGGAAAAAGAAAAATCAGGCAGGTTTAGTCGACAGAGCGCCGGGGGCTGGGCAGTGAGGGAAAAACAAGCGGTTAATAAATAATGCATATAATAGTGTAAGTACTGTATACAGCATATTATATCATTTTCATGTAGGTACTGTAATATCCTGTATGCATATTATGTTTAGATGTATAAGGTGTATATGTGTTTATATAAATATTTCATTGATGTACATTTATATATGTCAAGGGTGTACGTATGTGGCTTGCATGTATACTATTATTTATGAATATTTCTATTTCAGGAAATATGAGAACCTTCCTGTATATTGTTCTTACGCTGTAAATTCAATATGTCGATGGAAACATTACAGGGTAAGATTGTCATTCTCAGCACATGAGACCAGCCTGTGTAAAACCATGTGCCTGCTCCATGACTTTAATCACAGTACACAGTATATTCGGACCGGCGGAATGATTAAGAATTATTAATGATGTGAATTTTTCATTAGCTGACTTCAGGCTTTGTGTGTGTGTGTGTGTGTGTTAGAGAGAGAGAGAGATTATGCCTGACTTTAAGGGATTCCTCTGAGAGTGCTACGGGGAAAATAATGATCGCCCGATAATAAAGCGTAATCATATTCATATTCACGTATTATAAAATTCACCGTCATTATGAATTCTTACATAGTTACTTTTTTTGTGTGCTGTTTTGCAACAGAAAGACTTTAAACATAAAAAAAAGTATAGTTTACAAGGCTTCAAATAAAAAGTAAACCAAATCAAATTATTCATTTTGCTACACATTGAGAAATTTGGGAAAGTAACCTCTACAATATATGTAAATATAAGGCGGTGGTGGCTCAGGCATCCATCCATCCATCCATCCATCCATCAATTCATCCATCTAGAAACCTCTGTAGTCCAACTTGGGACTATGGAGGCCAATAGTGACCCTTGTATTACAATTTTCACAACCAAATCAATTTCAGATTTAATTCGTCACATACACAGTCGTACACAGTACAATATGCAATGAAATGCTTAGACGACTGCCCGTGACCTTAAAATAAAAAAAACTATTAATAGGAAATAAATATGGAAAAAAATAGAAAGTAAATTTAGCTAAGAAAGAATAATATATATGTACAATACAAAATATACAATATAAGGAAATATAAGGAAAACCTTGCTGTTAAAATATAGAAATTATAGAATTTATGGAATTTTGTGTGGAAATGAACTTTAAATTAAATAGAAATGTCCGTTGGGGGGTGGGGTGCAAATCTGCCGGAAAGTGTCATATTTAAAGTGACTTATGAGCAACAAGGTAATAAAATTAAATAGATAAGTGAATGTAATGAATGTGCAGGTGTGCAGAGTCCACAAGTGACCATGAATGTTCAGAATGTCCAGAGTGAGTGCAAGAGACATACAGTATGTGTGAATGTGCGTGTGAACCCTGGTAGGACCTCCGGTCAACATTCACTTTGGGAACGCTAATTAGCCTTTGGGCTGAGGGAGGAAACTGAGTACCTGGAGGAAACCCGCCGAGCCTGGGGAGAACATGCAAACTTCATGCACACACCACCCCGCCCGGGGTGGGTGGGTTTCGGCAGGAATGGATCCCTGTGTGAAACCTGCGCCATTGTGGATTGAGTGATCTAATACTCTATAGAGACCTCGAGAAAGGGAAAAAAGCCCAAAGGAAATAAAAAAAACATGGTTTTGTAAATCCGAGTGCCATGATGATTTCTTATTTTCATTCCCTTCTTCTTGGTGTCCAAATAGTGTTATTACTGCTAATAAATAACTTGCGAGTGCGTGTATGTGTGGATGTGTGTAAGTGCCGCACTGACCGATGAACGAGGGCTGGAAGAGCGTCTCGGGGCATCGGAAGCGCTCATTGCCGATGGTGATGACCTGACCGTCTGGCAGCTCGTAGGATTTCTCCAGAGAGGAAGAGGAGGCAGCGGTGGCCATCTCGTTCTCAAAGTCCAGAGCCACGTAGCACAGCTTCTCCTTAATGTCACGCACAATCTCTCTCTCAGCTGTGGAACAGATGCGTATTAAAACATAATATCCATACAGGGACGGTGTTACAGTACTGTATATAGTCATCGTGGAAGTCTATTGCACTAAAACATTTCCTTAAACCATGTTCAAGCTCTTTAAACTGGGGTCTGCAGAGGGTCTGCAGCTTTCCCGCGTCCATGATATTTTTATTTGGATTCGTCGTATGATTTTAATGAGTTTAATAAAAAAAAAAACCTCAGTAACTTAAAAAAATGTAAATAACTTGGAGATATTAGATGAAGGTTTGGAGCAAGGAGTCATTGTGTGCGTGAGTGAGACGTGTATCGACAGGTGTGTACGACGCTCACCTGTAGTGACGAAGGAGTAGCCTCTCTCAGTGAGGATCTTCATTAGGTAGTCGGTGAGGTCTCTGCCAGCCAGGTCCAGCCTCATGATGGCATGGGGGAGAGCGTAACCTTCATACACTGGCACGTTGTGGGTCACGCCATCACCAGCATCCAGAACAATGCCTGTACACACACACAGAGAGAGAGAGAGAGAGAGAGAGAGAGAGAGAGAGATAACATATTATTCTGTAAATGTGGGTTAATAATAATAATAATAATAATAATAATAATAATAATAATAATCATCATCATCATGATCATCATAATAATAATAATATTTCTTTTTCTAATAAGGACTTCTTCTACTATTAAGCAAATTATTTAGGGGTTTTGAAAAATAAGTCTAGTAAAATATGTGCAGTTTTCCTTTTGTGCTTATACATCTTAGATGTTGCGGTATTATTTACAGCTCAGTGCCTCAGAGAGTCACCCACTTCTCTGTTTAAAGCACAGCGCTCTTCCTTGAAGTCTACTTTTCAGTTCTTTATCAGTTTCTTGTGACGAGAAAAGTCGAGAGCTGCTGAATTATTCAAGAAACATCCAGCCAAACTCCATCACTTAAAATAAAAGCCATTCATCAGGATGCTGTGAAGTCAGTGAGAAGAGAAGAGCAGAGGGTTCGCTGCGCGCTCGTGTTCTGACCTGTGGTGCGACCGGAGGCGTAGAGCGAGAGCACGGCCTGGATGGCCACGTACATCGCCGGAACGTTGAAGGTCTCGAACATGATCTGAAATCACGCAAAGTTTATAAACAAATGTGAGTCCAGTTGAAAGGTTAAAGAGGCAGTATGTGATGACAGAGCCCTCTGCTGCCTGTGAGGTGAATTACAGTTTGTAATGAAAACACTGCCGATACTGCGCTGGCACATTTCGGGTTTATTAGAATAATCAGAATGTCGAATATTCAGAATCAGAATGTAATAATACATGTATGTTGTTGCTTACACTAACTAATCATATCTTTTACTGATGTACATGGTGTACTTAAATTTTTTTCGTTAAAACGATTTCTTTAAATGGAAGAAATTTGTACGTCCTTTCCTTCACAGCTAAGTAGTAATAAGCACAGCAATTTTCTTTATGTTGTTTTTTTTCACTTTGGTGTGTAGTCGGATTTGACAGACCAGCCCAGTATCTCATTTAGTGTGTATTAGTGCACAAGAATGTGTAAGAGTGTTCATATCTAGTGTACGAGAGTGTCTTTATATCTAAGAAATAAAACACTTTGGGTCATGCTGTAGTAGAAAAACAAGCCATTTTAAAATGCTAAAATAAATAAAATAAAATAAAATACTAACGAAATGTCTTTTTCCACTTTCTAAATAATTTTAAAGAGAAAATTAAACATGTCTTTTTTTTAAAAATATATCCTTTAATACTGTAGTTACATACTAGATGTTAACTCCTGTTATCACTAATGCTATAGCTGCTGTTCATTTGTTTCCTCATCACACCCCTAACATTTATGAGAATGTAAGACTGGAGACTCCTTACTTAACTGTTAAATAAATGTCTCTAAACAGATGTGCAGTTGTCTTTAAACTACAGTATGTGGAGCATTTGTGGTCGTCTTGTGTAAGTCGTTGTTATATAATGTAATAATACGATCAATCAGATTTGAGAATTGAGCCACCTCAAAACGTTTTCAAAAATGGCTTATAAACAAGCCTTAATAGCATCAGTCTCGGAAAAAAAAAAAAAAAAAAAAAACGACCTTCAAATGACCTTCATAAATAAGCGGTACGAAGAGGATTTTATGTCCCTGCTTTGAGATGTTGTTTTCATACATCATGATTATTTTTCCTGGACTCAGCTTCACTGTTGCTCCACTCTAACAGCTCAGCCTGGTGGATAGACTCACTTGGATAACACGTACTGTAAATAGAAAACAAGAGTCAGGGTGCTATTTTGAACGGATGCTCACCTGAGTCATCTTTTCCCTGTTGGCTTTGGGGTTGAGCGGAGCCTCGGTCAGGAGGACGGGGTGTTCCTCGGGAGCGACGCGCAGCTCGTTGTAGAAGGTGTGGTGCCAGATCTAAAGTTCATCACAACTTTTTTTTTTTTATTATCAGTCGTTATTGTTCAGCAGGATTCAATATACTGACATTTGCACATCGCAGAGCATCATGCAGTACCTTCTCCATATCGTCCCAGTTGGTGATGATGCCATGCTCGATGGGGTATTTAAGTGTAAGGATGCCTCTCTTGCTCTGGGCCTCGTCTCCTACGTAGCTGTCTTTCTGACCCATACCCACCATCACACCCTAGGAGGAAGATAGCAGCCGGTTAGCCTCTCTACAGCCTCTTTCTTTATTTCTGATTTCTTCATTGTGAAATCAGTCAAATACAAGTATTAATAAAGTATTAATAAATCAAGATGCTCAGCAAGTCTTACTTATCAGTGCGGTATTTTTGATAAAAGTCTGACGATTTGCAAGTCGTATCCATTGACTGAGAAATGGAAACGTAAGGTTGCTTGCTTGGTAAAAAACTATTATTTAAAAATGGAAGCAATTTGTCTTTGCTTTCCTTTACAGCTCCGTAGTAATAAGTATAGCAAATGTATTTATGTTTTTTTTTTGTTTTTTTTTTAACTTTGGTGTGTATTCGGATTAGACAGACCGACCTTGTAGGCCATTTAGTGTGTATGAGTGGGCAAGAGTGTGTGAACAGGATGACCTGGTGGCGAGGACGGCCAACGATGGAGGGAAACACAGCTCGGGGGGCGTCGTCTCCAGCAAACCCTGCCTTCACCAGGCCTGAGCCGTTATCACACACCAGCGCTGTGGGTTCTTCCTCGTCGCACATGATTACTCACACTGCCAATGTAATGCAGAGAGACAGACACACAAACACAGTTTGTAATTTACTTCAAACGAATCACTGTAAATTTAGTATTTTGTTTGTCTTGGTCAATTACGAGAGGAGACGTTTGTCCTGTTTACTAACAATGTTGACCTTGTCCTAACCCCACATTACTGTCTGATTCGATCCCCTGAACTGCTATTAATTATAAAGTTACAACAATATAACAAAGTATAAAAGTTTAATATTGAGTAGAAAATTTGAGCAAGTAAAGTCAAATAACACTTCATAAAGCTTTATTGAGAAAAGTCGTTGTTTAAAATGCAAGCTGAGATTTATTTATTTATTTATTTATTTATTTATTTATTCCAGATATTCTGGGTATATTCATTGTATACAAAAGGTGGCTTGTTGATTCATGCATTAACATTCCATCTTACCTGGGTGAGCACAGCAGAACACACCATCAGCATAATAAGACTATCTCACAGACTCACCTAGGAGACTTAGACAAAGAAGGCCGGAACGCCGACTCCCGTGAGAGAGAGAGAGAGAGAGAGAGAGAGAGAGAGAGAGAGAGAGAGAGAGAGGGATTGAATCAGAGAGAGAGTGAGCCTGTTGTTCACCTCCTCCCTCTATTTAAACCCGGCGACGCGGCCGAGCCATCGCACGGCCTCATGCCTCACGCCTTTTTAGGACACGATGCACCCCGGCCACGGTCCCACGTGCGCAAAGGTAGACTGCCCTCGGTGTCCCAGGAATTCTGGAATCTGTCCCGCGGCAGCGGCTGTCCATGGGCATTTAATATTAGAAGGTAATTTATTGGCCTGTGGGAAAGTCAGGGCTTCAAAAAAGAGGTGGATAGTAGAGAATGGCATGCCGGTATCTGCTAAAAATAAAGCAATGGGCGATGGTCATAATGGTGATGTGACCGTTCGTCTGACGACTGATGACTGTTCGGGCATTCCAACGAGCGGACGAGTGAGACCTCGCCAGCAGGCCTTCAAAGGAAAATTTTCAACACAGGGACAATGGGTGTGGAGAATATGCTGGCAAGCCAGGTCTATTTTCACCAGAGCAAAAGGGGTGGAACTTGCACAGGAAACAATCGGCTTAGAAAGGACAAATTGAGACAGTTTTGAGCTGGGTAGGACCCATATGAGGGCACAAAGTCATACGCTCACTCGGTTTGGCATTTTCATATTCATTTCATGATAGTATCATAAAGATAATATCATTTTTTTTTCCTGATAGAATTTAAATAGCAAGAATTTTTAACTGTTAACTTCACTCTGGATGTTAATTCCTATTGTTCTTTAAAAAGTGGTACTTTACATTGCTTCTGGTGTGGTATTTTCTACACCTTTAGTCCTTGTAGTGTATATATATCTTTATTATATGGAATGGTGCAAATAATGTATCTTTAAAACTTTATTCTAAATGCTAACCGACAGGTCTTATGGTATAGGGGTCCTTAAGGTCAACTTAAGGTGCACTTGAATCGTGTTTCGATTCAACACAGCAGAGGTGAAAGTAACAAATTACATTTACTTGCGTTACTGTAATTGAGTAGTTTTTGTGTGCACTTCTACTTTTTGAAGTAGTTTTTAAAATCTGTAATTTTACTTTTACGTAAATATGTTTTGTTTGAAGTACTGTACTTTGCTACATTTTAAATCATGTTCGCAACTAAGTAAAAAATCAATGAATGAAAATGAAAAATGAAAAAAATAATGCAACAAGAAAGGAAAAAAATTGCAACCCGGAAACCACTGCGTAGATTGATTGATTGATGGGTGGGGAGAACAAACGAGCTAAATTCGCAAGAATGATGGAGACGGACAAAACAGATGCCAGTGATGCAGACCCAGCTGAAAGTGAAATGCCATCAAATTCTAACAGTATGAAACAAACCCCTGGTCATGTTTAAGTGACCACTTTGATTTACGTAAAGCACAAGGAAGCCAACAGCTAATTTATTAATTATGCAAAGGTAAAATAAATATTCAATTAAAAACAACTAGTTGGAGATTTATATCCGCTTGTCTTTTTTGAACTACACTAGAATCTCCCATCCCACCCCCGTTGTTAAAAAAAAAAAAAAGTAACTCGGTAACTTTTACTCTGAATAAATGTTTAATATGCTACTTTTTACTTTTACTTGAGTAGATTTTTATAATGCTTACTTTACTTGTACTTCAGTACTTTTACTTGAGTACAAAATTTGATTACTCTTTCCACCTCTGCAACACAGTCACATTACCGTGTAAAAGATGCAGATTCAAGGTACAAAAGAAGATCCTTACCAGGGCAGTAGAAATGAAAGGAGGTACTACTAATAATATTTTATTATTATTAATAATAATAAATAATAATAATTTATATAAAAAAACATTATATACTGTATATATCATAGACAATAAAAACAGTGCTTAAAGAGAATATAGTATGAACAATAAATCAATAAGAAATAAATAAATAAAGTATTGAAATTAAATTAAAATGCCAAGCCAAGTGCATTAACAGAAAACCGGCACTAGATAAATGTTCTCATGCATAATTTGAACCTAAGCCGACTTGCACATTTTCATGGCCTTTCACTAGGAAGGAAAACTGCACAGGGTCAAACATTTGCATTTTTTCCCACTGACATTCCTGATATTTGACCTTAGTCCACTCTTAATGTCTTTTTAAGGGGCTTCAGAGTCACAGAGCATAGTTCCACCACACCACCATACTCACACACACAAACGCCCACATGCACACACGCCACATATGTAACCTTAACTTAACTTCTATTAGGATTCCCCAGGCACCACTGAGTCATGTGACCAGCTTTTTGGTGTAAGAACAATTGTCCCATAGCTTAAATTCTGCTTCACTAAACTTCGAAACAGCTCCTGCGTTCTCAGTGGCTGCAGCGGTACATATTAATGAGGTGCAACCGACGAATTATATGTGGACGAGGACAAGTTAGTGTGAGGTTTCTGTGGTCGAACGGGTTCACTTGGTGTGAAGGTAAATCATAAGGTAACCATATGACGCATACATCAATCAACCATAAAATTATGACCACCTGCCTAATACTGAGTAGCTTTTTTGCCAACATACCAGTGATGGACTGTGTGTTCTGACACACCATTTGATCTACATTAGTGTTTTTGTTGAATAGGACTACACAGGCCAGCCTTTGCTCCTCATGTACAGTACATCGGTAAGTCTCGGCCACCCATAACCCTGACGCAAGTTCACCAAGGTTTTCCTTCCTGGGATTACTTTTGACCACTGCAGACCAGGAACATCCCACAAGAGCTGCAGTTTTAGACTTGCTCTGGCCTAGTATTTCTGCTTCCAACACATCAACTTCAGGGAAAAAGATTCAAATGTACCTAATATATCACTTCCAGCCTCTATTGTAAAGAGATCTTCTGTGAGAAGACCAAATTATAATAACTAGACAACTGGGTCAGAGCGACACCAAAACTGCAGCTCTTGTGGAGGACATACTGAAAGTGCTCCATGGAAGGTGAACTAATAAACTGGCAAAAGGGTCACTGGTGGCCAAGGCTCACTGATGCACATGGGGAGTGAAACCTGGACAGTGTAGTGCGATTCAGTAAAATTGTATAGTGTAGATCGAATTGAAGAAAAGGTTAATGCTGATTCCAAAAGAAATGTGTCAGGACACATAGGTCATTACTGTTTTGGTATCATATTGTAATGGCTGGTGAGTGTATAAATTATGTGATACATAATATTAACACCTACAAATTGTACTAAAGTATAGTATTAAAAGCACAATCTTGCAATTTTAATCACTGCCATAAAACTAAACAAGTAAAGCAAAATTCCATCATGCAATGCATAGCATCTAATTCTAGTTTAAGATATAATTTGTTTATAAGAAAACATTACGTCTGATTTTTCTGAATAATTCTGCAAGCCTCAATGAAAGTAATGTATGTATGTAAGTTAAGAATTTGTGTAAAATAAGAAAAACGTTAATAGATTGAGTCATGATTGGACTGCATGCAATGAACCTAACATGTGGAAATGGCTCGGAGCGAGGTCAGGAGTGTACGGAGGATGTGGCAATAACTCCATGCTGAGTTCCTGTAATGTGAAAGTGGTGTTGGTACAGTAAATGGTTATGTGTGCAGTTCCCACATACAGATGTGTGTCTTCAGGAGGTTGGCAACAAGTTATACTGTATGTCACTCTCTGAATGTTCACACAGACGACGACAGTGGGCTCAGAGTCACCTCGGCTAGAATCGGTGATCAATGTTTGCAGCATTCAAATCTTTCACTGCAGCTAATGGTCTCATCACCGTAGCTTGCTTGGAGTCTTCTGAAAATGTCAAACACCTACATGCTTTTATTCACAACTTGACAACAGCCTGGACTGGAAATGCAGCACAGATGCTGTCTACAGAAAAAGACGGATCAGACACTTCTTAAGGAGACTCCTAAAGGTCCTTTAATGTCTGCAGCAAAATGTTGCATATCTTTTATCAGTCTGTTGTGGCAAGTGCAATATTCTTTGCTTCCATCTGCTGGGGCAGCAGCATCACAACCAGCGACTATAAGAAACAAGCTCATCAAAAAGGCTAGCTCAATACTGGGCACTTCCCCTGGAATGTTCGGAGCGTGTAGTGGAGAGAAGGATGTTACACAAACTGGTAACCAACATGCACAACACCTCACATACCCTCCACAACCTACCGGATAAACAGTGGAGCACTTTCAGTAAGAGAATGCTTCAGCTGCGCTATGACAAAGAGCGCTACAGGAACTGCAATTAGCCTTTACAATAACTCTGCTCTGTATCAGAAGGGTGATCTCCTTCACAATAAATATGCTCATATACATTCTGTCTTCATGCACTAGAGTCACATTCTTTATTCATTGCATCTTCAGCTAATTATACTTGCTGGTTCATTCTCTTCATTACTACTTGCTGGTGCACCTTATGTTCAGGTTGTTCCCATCTATATCTACAATCATCATGCACAGGTACACAGAAGTGGTATTTTCATATTCATATTATTTGATAACATTTTCTACCTCTTTAATGCACCTTAAATTTGACACCTTTTTTTTTACCTCATTAATGCACCTTAATTGTAAACATCCTTCCCCCCTCCTCCCTCATTGAAATTCTTGCTTGCTGCTTAATTGTTGTATATTATGTGAACTGGGTGTTGTAATATTACAATTTCCCTTTGGGATTAATAAAGTTCGTTTTTTTCTATCTGTCCGTCCGATCGTCCATCTGCCCGTCCATTCCTCCATCCATCTGAAATTTCATCACAAGTCCCGGATAAACTGGAACGCCTTTTGTAGTCAAGTTATCTAGTAATCTTGTAAGCCCTGCATATGTCAGAGAGAAGGATTTTAGTACCTGAGCAATTTAGTAGTCACAGCTGTCGAAAATAACATCCAAAGATTTGCTCATTGCTAGCATCACAAACTGCCATTAAACTAGCTGCATTTGTTCCATGCAGACATAAGGATCTGCAGTCATGTCCTCAGTGATTCATTACACCATAAAGCTGCCAAAAATATATAACAACAACTTAATGTTTGCTCCTTAGTAACTTGAAATAATAATAATAATAATAATAATAATAATAATAATAATAATAATAATAATAATAAAGTTGTTTGGCAATGGTATGAATAAAATCAGCTAACATTAGCTGTAACTAATGTTGTATAAAGAGCAGCAACAAGCAACCAATTTAGTACATTCCCATAGAGTAAGGAGAATTACACAGCATTACCTCAATAGCACTATCAATAGCAGTTTAACATTAAATTAATATGAAAACTCAGGCAGGTTCTTAAAAGAAAATGGGTTACATGGCCTTCAACATGCTAATGCTAATAAAAAGTACATTCAGCAGTTCTCATCTGAGGTAAAATAAATAAATAAACAGCCCTGAAAAAAAAAAAAAAAAAACATCCAGACTGTCGTTATGCAGACTGTATGTGCCGCCAGCTGAAGGTCTGGGCTTAAAATTCAGCAACATAAAATACAAAAAGTGTGGTTAAGTTGTGTGGAGTATTTAAAACGAGCTGGAAGCTTCTGCACATAGACATGAAGCTTAAAAAAAAAAAAAAAACTAAGAATAGACTAATATCTCAGTGGCAGCACTTGAATAAAGAAATATAATTTTGAAGGGTTTGTCTGTAATCATTGAAAAAGGACCACCAATTTTCAAATGTTCTTATTTGACAGAAAAAAAGCAAATGCTCATGGTTATTATGCAATTATGAGGCAGCACGCTCAACAATGTATTTATAGCTCCATAGCGTTATTAGAGCATATAAGTACTATTAATTAGTGTCCCTAGTGGTCAAACTATGAAATGCAAGTGGAACTATTAGTAACATGGACAAGAAGTTATCAGGGTTTTTTAATGTGTGTTTTGTGACACATAGTTGAGTTTTTGAAATATTTCCTAAGACTTACACTATATGGACAAAAGTATTTGGCCATACCCTGATCCGAAGTAAAGGGCGACACCTTGGACAGTGCTACAATATGCTTCCAACTTTGTTTGGATTGTGCACTGGGGCACAGTCATGTTGGAAAAGAAAATGGCCTTCCCCAAACTGTTCCCACAGGTTTAGAAAAGTTATAGGATACATATTTATTTACATGAGAGACAGGTCTTGATATAGAAAACATGCCTTCCCCATATAAAAGCTTATCAAATGGTTGAGGTATTGAGATGATGAGGGATTAAGGCAAACCAAAATAACTGCTGAGGTGTTCTCTGGACTGAGAACTGAGGTGTCATCTGGGGGTAGGGCAGGTAAAGGCCACTATCAAAATACCATAAGAAAAGCATTCTGTACAGTAGGAATAAGAGACTCAAGCACAAAACCTTGAGATCATAACCAGTCCTAATGTGATGATCTGCTAGTCTAACAACTGTAGATTTGCTGGAAGCTTGGAGATCTTGGAGATCTTCTTAGAGAAGGCATTCTGTGTATACTGGTTGTTTTAAAAAACAGAAAGAAAAAAAAAACAGAAAAAGGCAATTTAACACTGGTAATTCAATTTCCTTTTTACATTTCTCTTTACCGAAAACATCACCATGCACGAATTGTGGCCAATGAGATTCAAGAATTCAACAGCTCTGTTTTCAAAAAAACTCCACTATCAAATCACCATTTCGTCTGGCACTCATGCCTGCCACAGGTAATATCACCAAGCTGAGTAATGATGAATCGCTGGCTAAAGTTACACCCACAGGTTTTACCGAACACATGACGAGAGACCAGACAACAGTGTATGTTAAGAAACTTCAGTCACTGGATATTACCCAGTTTTAAGCTGCAGTTGCTCTTTAGGTCCACTTTCAATGGTGTAGTTTACATTCTGCTAATAAACATCTCGGGTTCTAACCTGATCTATTTTTCCCCCTACCTTGCACTTCATTTGTTAATTTGCTATCTGTCTGATGAGTGAATGGGGTCACTGCATGTATACTCATCAGGTATAATAAAACCGGTGTGATTAAAAATTGGAATGGAAAAAAAAAAATCTACCAAATTTACTGTAAGCTTTGAGGAAAAATGCCTACTGAATACATGAGAAGCTTAATAACACTAATGAACATATAACAGCCCTGATCCATTAACCTGAGATACCAGAGATAAAATGGTCACCAATGGGAGCTCAGATTTGACCAGTATTGATCTCGTCTTGCCACTGATGACCACTAATTTATTTATTTTTTGTTAGTGGGAAACTAATAAAACTGTCTCCCAGGTTTTTGACCTTGTTTGTTACAACAACAGTGTGGCACTGTAAATCCGCAGACAGGTTGGCAGACAAATTAATGCCTGGCTTAGTTTTATATCGGCTCTGACATCACAAAAGAGCTCTATTGGCCATGTGTATCATCAAAAACTAAAAATGTCCATCAGGCACATCATTCCATTCTGTTTAATTCAATAAACCCATTGTTACTTTACACTTTCACCATCACTTAGCCATTTTATGGCCTCAGATGAAAAGGGGCTCTTGTATGTATACAGAAATCAAAAAGTTTAAATATTTCCTTATTGTCCTTTTACTATTATTGTATTGGCCTCAAGCCAGTTTAAAAATTCCCCTGTTGTGACCTCATATAAGAAAAGCCCCTCCCTCAGCGTGACTGGAGAGGTGTGGCTCAGCATCAGCTCATTTATGTAGATGTTGAAATGGTGTGTTTGAAAGTTGTTGAAGTGAAATTGTGAAACATGGGACCTTAAAGTACGTAATGGAATAAAGAAATCATCTTAATCGTGAATTAATTTTAATTAACTTCAATTTAGGAATATATCTATTGTTTAATAGATTGACTGCATTTGTAGAGCTACGCCTGGTGTTTGCTCCAGCACCACAGATGGACCATGTGCCGACTACATACTGTAACACTTGAAGAACTATGCAACACTCAGACATTGGCCATCATTCCTGTTCCATTTAAAAACATCAGAGGCGAATGCAGCTTCTCAATCAAGCTTTACCTTTACTACTGTAGGACTGTTGGAACCAATCGATTTTCTTGTCAAACCCTTTGACGTCATTCCTGTTTTTCTTCAGTTCTTCAGCTGCTGGCATGCACATCGAGTTTGAGCACATCCATGATCCCGGCGTCCCTCTGTGCGCCAGCCATAAACCCAGACAATGAAATCTGATCTACAAAGGCGGTAACATTTGTCGTGCTCCTTGAAACATACAGAAATAACCATTTTAGATGCTCATAATATGTTTGTATGCTTTCTGCTCTGTTGCTTGACAGCTTATAATAGTTAAGTGCATGAAGGCTTTGCGAAAGAGGGGTCTCACTTAGAAATACAAAGGGCTTTTGGAAGGGGCTGAAGGATTATACCATATTCAAACTCTGACACTTCAGCTGTAGTATATACTGTACTCGTGAGTTATGGATGTGTGCATATTTCTCCTGAGATTAAACAAGACAGATATTTATACATAATCAGTAGTGCATTGTACTGTATAAAAGAGAGCATTGTATGAAGCATCTTCACTAGGAGACATAAAAACATTTCTGCATTTCAAACTCAGTGTCTGTATCTATTACATAAAAAAAAAATGTTAATTTAGACAATTTTGTAAATACATACTCAGAACTCTTTATAAAATTCTCTTTGAATGTGCCTACTGGTTAAAATTCTTTCCATTTTAACCAGTAGTTACAGTAGGTGCAACTGTAATTTATCCTGTATGGTTGGTCATTGTAACATTAATTGTTACTATATTAAGTATTTTAAAAATAATGATGATGATTCAATAAATAACCATTAAACACATTACATCTATTTATCTGTTCATTCACCAGGTGCTTTCATACAAAAAATGTTTTTATTCACATCTAGTTTATTAAAATATGTCAAATCAGGAAGCAATTTCCTTACTTTAATAATGTGTTCAACTTCATTCTTGTCAAGTTTCCCATTTTCATCTCTGTCATAAACGTTGAAAGACCACTTGAGCCGATCCTGCACTTTTCCCCTCAAGACAAGAGAGACGCACAGCTGCCACAAACTCAAGGACTTCTACGGTATAATACCATCCTGTACACAGAGACAAAAACAACATATATTAGGGTTACTTTTTTGACCAGTTTGTAGAAGTTAGAAGGTTAAAGCTAAAAAAGAAATAAGCTGATCAGCTGTTTTATTGTAATAAGTGATATTATTATTTCAGGTTGAAGCCCATGTGCATGTCTGTCTTTCTGTACGGCAGAACTTATTAATACAAAGAAATACAATTTTGTAAGTTCAAGTATTTTTCGCATTGTTTATGATAAATTGTACTTCTTTCAATTCATCAGATAAAGATTATGTGCATTAAAATGATATACTTATACAATATTCAGTTTAGCTTTTCTAATTAATATGTATTGGTGCAGGTGTTTGTTCACATTGAGCAAGTAGCTTTTTAGCAGCTTATTTTACAGTAGATTATTAAATCCGGCACATAACTGTTCATACTGTAACATCACTTTTACTCAACAATTTGATTTCACTTATGTTGCAGGTTAAACTTTAGGCACTGCAAACGTTTCCCAAAATATGTCCAGACATTTAGTTCTGTGACTGGTTTCAGGTCCTCCAATGTATGAAACATAAAGATATCGTTGAAAGACCGAGTTCTTAATTTTTTACTGTAATATTACATTCAGGTCCGACTTTTCTTTGTAACAAGAATAAAAAAATATTTTTTCCAGCATGATATTTTAGAGCTTTTGATTGGATAATTATAACAAAATATTAACTAATAATATGTTCAAGCTGGCAACAGTTTTTTTTTTTTATTTATTTATTTATTTTTTACCCTAACTGGTGCGGTGAGTAGATTCTCATCTCTTAAACATCCATGTCAAAATATGTATCCTGTGGACGTGGAAAATATGTTATTGTGTTTCAGACGGGTCAAATTCTCAGCCTGAATCGAGCAAAGAACAATAACTAAGGAAATGACTGGAATTGGGTTAAGAACTGTCTGGCACATTATTAAAACCAGGAAGAATATTGGTGCCCGAAAAATGTGATCTAAACAAAATCAGAAATGACAGAAATGTTCAAAGATCACTCACACCTCTACTGTACAAATCACAGTTTAGTGAAAATAAGAGCATTTCCTCACAAACGCAATGAGATTGTACTGAGAACTCACAGGTTTGGGACTAAACAGCCCAACACTTACAGTATTAGTGAGAATAAACAGGAAAAACAGGCTTCAGTTTGTTTGGGAGCATTACAGTAAGTCTTGACTTGGGAGCAATTGAAAAAGGTCATGTGGTCTGATGAACCAGATTGAGCCTATTCCTACTGTACATCAGAGCGATGGGCGTGTCAGGGTCAGGGTAAGAAACGAAGCGCATGAAGAGCTGCACCCGTCACGTACTGTATAGTGTCCACTGTACAAGCCTCTGGAGGCGGGGTTATGATCTGTAGTTGCTTCAGTTGGTCAGGTCTAAACTCAGCAACGTTATGTGGCAGTGAAATGAAGTCAGCTGACGACTTGAATGTACTGAATGACCGGGTTATCACATCTGTGGAGTAGATATGAAGTTTTTTTTTTTTTTTTTTTTCCCATATGGCATGTTCCAGGGCTCAGTGTGTTCTGGGAGCATGAGGAATCATTTTCACACATGAACTGGTCAATGCAGTCTTGGCTTAACCTAATTGAAAGTCTATGCTACAGTATGTGAACTGTGGGAAGTTACTGTAACTACAGCAAATCACTACCAGAACCCACTCTGGCTTATAACTGTAAAAGTTCACTTAAAGCAACTTTTCATGAACTTTACAAGCTCTGACAGAGCAAACAAAAAGCATGCTTTTGTGGAGGCGTCTGTTTTTTTTTTTTCACTTTGCATGTCAAACTTCTAAAAAATGACAACATTATAACTTGTAAATTACCACTTTCAAGGCACCGTGAAAGCCGCATCGCCCTTAGATGTGAACATGAATGTGACTATGTGTATGTGTGGATGCATGGTGCCCGTGGGTGTATTCCTGTCTCACAGCATACAGTAGGCTCATGATCCGCCGTGACCTCGACCAGAATAAAGTGCTTACTGAAGATGAACGGATGAATGAATGATAAACCAGCATTGCATTAAAACCTTTTAAAAACTTGCGGATTGATTTACTGAATATTATATTTGACCAAATGTTATTTTGATGTTTTAGTTTTGCTTCGTGAAATGACCAATTGTCATAAATAGGTTAAATCTGCCATAGTTTTATATGTAGTTCTCACATTATAATGAAGAATACTGATTAATGTTAAGTAAAAGTAATCAGTCAGTAGGGACGGAACGACGTCTCCTGAAAACATGAACTCCGTGTCATCACATAACAACCTGCAAGGCTTATCACCTGATTCAGCACATATGGCCTGTTACTTCACTAATCTCTCTCTCTTTCACCCACCCACCCCCCCCCCCCACACACACACATGTTCCCAATATCTGATTCACTACAAATCAGTCTCTCCCAGCTAATCGCTAGTCATATTATCGAGCCCTTATTATTGCATGACTGCCTCAGCTTTTGAGCCTCTTTGATTAGCATGTTGCATTTACTTTGTAAATGGGTCTATATACTGTATAGTCTAGCCCGTACAGTATAAAATAAGAAAACAAAGACTGAGACATTAGCTGGGAAAAAAAAACCACCTGTTTGGAAAAGTACAATTTTAAAAGAAAAAAAGAATATATTAAATAATTTTCTATACCCATTACCCAGCATACAGGGCCACGAGGGGTCTGGGGCGTATCCCAAGATCAGTGGTAGTTTTCACTACTACTACTAATGATAATAATACTGAATGGAGAAAGCGCAGTCAAAGAAGTATCATCATTGCAGGAGAGAAGAAAATGAAGAATAAATACATATCAGTATTTAAAGTTTGAGCTTGACACGTTTATGAGCTCTGTCGCTTCCTGTCAATGGGCGCCTAAGAGAGAGAACACATTTTTGGCTTCAGTAGACACACAATACTTCAGATTGAAACACGACTGCCCCCTATAGGCAATGAACGGCATTTTCACGGCTTCCCGCGAGCTGCCGCGGAAGCGCGCGAGATCCCTTTTCAAGAAACGTGCGTTCTTAATGGCGAGATCTGTAGGTCACGAAGCAGGGTGCATCCTAGACGGGGGTGCCAGTGCATCACCGCACAAACTCACACACGACGGGCAATTTGGGACACCAATTAGCCTAATCTGCATGTTTTTTGAACTGTCGGAGGAAACCCGAGTACCTGGAGGAAACCCACCAAGCACTGCAGAACATACAACCTCCACACACATACTGCACAGACCAGAGGCGGGTGCAAGACCACTCAGAAAAACCGGTATGACAATATAAAAATTACAAAATACAATTACATGTCAATATCAATTACAATTCATATTGATTTCATATGAACTTATAACACTAATTCATTTAGTACTTACTCTATGCAAATTATGGCATTTTATGTGAGCATTCCATGTACTCCATTTACTGTACACAGGACTGAAACTTGCACATTTAGAACGCTCATGTGCATTTGTCGACGGGGCAAAGCTCCAGCTGCACGTGTTCCCAGTAGTGAAAAAGAAGTTGTGTTGTCCAGTTGTTGTTGGAAATATATCTATATATGACATCGAGGTAATACTGATCGTCTTTTTGTCTCAGGACTGTATATTTTGGCGCATATTGTATATGTATATTTCGTTTTGACACAAATTATTATTATTATTATTTTTTTTTCCCCGATTTTCTCCCTAATTTAGTCGTGTCCAATTCCTCCCCGTCACTAGGGAGCTCCCACATTAAGGCTACTACTACCACTATCACATGTTTCCTCCGAACCACGTGACGCCAGCCGACCGCATCTTTCCGAACTGCTCGCTCGCGCACCGTTGGGGGCGGCGTGACACACTCGGAGGACGGCGCTATCCGCTCCTTCCGCTTGCGTGAGCTCACAGATGCCCCCGATTGGCTTTAGAGCCGTGAATAATGTGGGAGCACTATGTACCTCTCATCCCTCCCCTCTGAGAGAGCTCGGCCAATCAGCTCTCTCTAGACCTCCGGCTGCGAGAGGTTACAGCACCACCTGGGATTCGAACCGGCGATCTCCGGATGATAGGGCGAGCGCTTTACCACTGCGCCACTCGG
>JAAGKR010000101.1:184183-225463 GCA_011419295.1 Clarias macrocephalus
CGGGGCAAAGCTCCAGCTGCACGTGTTCCCAGTAGTGAAAAAGAAGTTGTGTTGTCCAGTTGTTGTTGGAAATATATCTATATATGACATCGAGGTAAAACTGATCGTCTTTTTGTCTCAGGACTGTATATTTTGGCGCATATTGTATATGTATATTTCGTTTTGACACAAATTATTATTATTATTATTTTTTTTTCCCCGATTTTCTCCCTAATTTAGTCGTGTCCAATTCCTCCCCGTCACTAGGGAGCTCCCACATTAAGGCTACTACTACCACTATCACATGTTTCCTCCGAACCACGTGACGCCAGCCGACCGCATCTTTCCGAACTGCTCGCTCTAGACCTCCGGCTGCGAGAGGTTACAGCACCACCTGGGATTCGAACCGGCGATCTCCGGATGATAGGGCGAGCGCTTTACCACTGCGCCACTCGGAGGCGTTTTGACACAAATTTGATCATTTTTATAAATTTTAAAACTTATAAGTTTTAAAAATGTATATAGTTTTATGAATGAAAAATCTCCTGCAAGATGGTTTCACAAAAATCCTACGAAAACGTTTTACGCTAACAGCCATAACGACACTCAGCTTTTAATAAACTAGTAAACAAAAAGTGAGTGAAAACTTTTTTTAATAATAATGTAAATTTCAGAAGCAAAAAACCAAATGTAAACATTTAACATTTGTACAGAATTTACACACAAAAACAAAAAGCCAAACTCTATTTTACAGGTACACACCTTGTTCTGGTCAAAAGATTGAAATAAAATCTTCATAAAAAGCGTCTCTTCCTCGGAGGAACTCTGGGCTCCAAAGATTCTGACGAATTCGAAGATGGAGATGCAGGGCTCCGCTGGGACACTCCTTCATGAAGATGGTGTAAAGAGAATGAATTTGGGACACGTCTACCTCCTTGTCAGGGTCACTTCAGTCCATGTTTAAATCTCTTCATGTGAGCGTCCCATCACTGATCGGTCAGCATCAGTCCTGCCAGTTTACTAAACCGAGAGGTTTCCTTCCAGACAAATTGAACTAATCCTCTTTGTTTTTAACCTGAGAATAATTTGATATGGTATTTTTTTTTTTTAGAAAGCCTCAATCTTATCATCTTGCCGATCCCATGCCAAGTAGAAAGACCCACAACAGCTCGTCATTTTCAGTGACCTTAAAAGCTGTGCAGGACAAAGAAGAAGAAGAGCTTTGATTCACGTATTTATTGTGTCACAATACAAGTAGTAGAAGTTCCTTTTTAAATAAATCTTAGGTCAATAGATTACTGCTTCTATAGTAAACGCTTGAATGTGGGCTTGTGTTGTAAATGCTACTATATTGTGCCATTTAATCTTAACCCAGATAAACCATGTAATACAGTACTAAGGTTGTTATTTAAAATAAATAGATTTGATTAATAAAGTAAAAAAGTGGCTTTTTTAGTGGTTAGCACTGTCACCTTTCACCTTGGTTCGATTCCCGTCTTTGTGTGCAACCCACCCATGCTTGGTGGGTTTCCGCCGGGTACTCCACAAAGACATGCAGATTAGGCTGATTGCTGTTGCCAAATTACCAGTAGTGTGTGAATGAGTGTGTGAGAGTGTGTATGCGTGTGTGCCATGTGATGAATTGTAATTATAAGCGATAACAGGTGAGTGAGTGATTTTTGTTTATTTTTATTTAACTTAATTTTGATAACAATTTTGGGACATTTTTCTGATTATTTTACAAATTTAATGACATACTAAAATACTAGCTGTGTCCCAAATCACATTAAATAAAATGTACAAAAAGTTAGAACAATGTAGTCATGAACCTTACTCCAGACCCAGCGTATATTCAATAGAAGAGAAAAATTTTTATTCAAAAATTTAAATAATTTAATTTAAAAAGTACAACCATGGCCAAAAGAACTGACGGTAGCTTCTTCTCAGCCAAGGGAGTGGACTCACTCGCAATTAATTTACATTTCAGCATTTGGCAGACCGAATAATATGGTATAAAAACATCCTCCAAAAGCAACTTCTCCCAACCATCCACAAGCAGTTTGTTGACGAAAAATGTCTTTTCCAGCGTAATGGAGCACCTTACCATAAGGCAAACTAATAACTAATTGGCTCGTGGAACAAAACATCAAAATTTTGTGTCCATGGCCAGGAAACTCCACAGATCCTAATCCCGTTGAGAACTCGTGGTCAATCCTCAAGATTTGTGTGGAGGATAAAAAAGCCACAAATTCTGAAAAACGCCAATCATTATTGATTACGCAATAATGGTCTGCCAATCCGTCAGGATGTGGCCCAGAAGTTCATAGACGTCATGCCAAGGCTGAGAAGGTCAACACTGGACAACTTAATGTAATTGTCAATAGAAGCCCTTGAAACTTATGAAATGCTTGTAATTATACTTCAGTGTGCCGTAGTAACATCTGACAAAAAGATGTAAAAACACTGAAGCATCAGACTTTGTGAAAATTGATATTTGTGTCATTGTCAAAACTGCTAGCCACGGCTGTACTGTACTCTGAGGAAAATCGTTTGAAAGTGTTTGGTAGTTTGGCGCCCTCTCGCGGCAAAAGCATAAACATCTTCATAATCTATAATTCTGTAAACATCCTAAACGTCACTTCCTGTTAGAATCAGCTGCAAAACATAGGTAGAAGGAAGGTCTTAGACATTATTTCGTGCATTTGGTTATTTTTGTATTATAGTTCGTGCTCCATTTTATACATAAAAAAACACGAATTATTACGTGCGACTTCGGTTATGAAGGTGAGTCTGGAGAGCAGTTATTTTTGTTGTTGATGTTGTTCGCGTTTACGAGGATTTCCGACGTTTGCATCATTAACACCTATTATAGACAGTTACGGTTACTATTCGTGACATAATACCACTAAAGTACATATGAATATATTTGCTAGAGATTGGCGCGCCTGCTTGTGTTTAGTCTGCGTTGTGTTGTAGGATGTTGCGCAAGTGTCTTACGTTACCATATTGACTCAACGTATTGCATTTCCAAATCCGCTCTGCTGGAAATGTAGCGCACTAGGAGGCCAGGTTCAGACTGTTGCGAACGGAGGGCACCTCTGCAGGGTGTATGGGGGCATTTAGGATGCAGCCTGTAATAAAAATCCCCAAATGAAAGGGGTTGGCTTTTTCCTGCAACATGCTGTATAGAAACAAGCAACACACATCATGTCCTCGAAGGGGATTAAAACGCATGACTTGTGAAAGCAGTTTTATATATATTTAATTCTGATGGATATTAAACAGTAAATATGCTTATAAGTCATGTTGTTTTTCCTGACATGTGAAATAAACCAGCAGTGATGAGTAATTCAACAGCAGGAGTGTTTCCTGAAAAAGACTTTAAAAAAAAAATGTTAAGACAATAAATTACTGTATAGCATTCCTTCTTTTCTTAAATAGTACTCCCTCAGTCCAGGACATGTGCTGAGACACTTGTGTGTCGTGTGTGATACCGTACCACACACACTCTTTCTTACATATATAAGAATAGAAGACATGAGGCCCTTACAGAACATAGTGTTCCACAATCTGATATGGTGTTTTTTATATTAATACATTCATTAATTAGTCTGTTATTCCATAACAAACCAATTAATGAATGGATTAATGATGTCATTAATTTATATGACAGTATGTCTAGGAAAAGCCTGTTTGGAATAGATTCTTGTTTGCATTTTCTTCCAGGAAAAACATAACATTATTTTAATGACTCATCCTGTAATAGTCCTGGTTTCGACCAATGAAATGCTCTTTAAACGGCGTTTGTCCCGCCCACTGTTTGTTCAGTACCAATATCAGTACGGCGGTGATGCGATGGTAGGAAAGTACAGTATATACCCTTAAACAGTACATAGTGTACCTGAGAGCTCCGAGCATTTTAGACATTATTTGTTTTACAAATTTTAATTTTAATAGCTTTTTTCAGCCTGACCTATGACCCATGCATTTTATTTCATTTTAACCAACTATAAAAACAGAATTTATCCAAAATGACCATAGATCCACATGATCATGTGTTTTCCTGGTTGTTTTCGGTTCTTCCTATAAAATTTATGCTCACTTTGAGAGTTTACATTTTGGCGACGTTGTTCCCATCTTCCAGTAGTGGTAAAAAATGTACCCATTATAAAATTAATGATAACTTTGGTTCTACCTGACGTATCCGAAACCTCAAATGCACAGTTTGATGTCTGAAGCCTCATCGTTAACACACACTGACAAGGCGTCAATTCACCCACATATACTGTATATTTTTAATTGTTATTGCGCTACAGTATTCCGTGCTTCTGGCACAGATCTGTGCCGCTTACGTTTCAAGATGAGCTAGTGTATATAGCACATGAGAGGGAGTGCTGCTGTGATGAATATCAGCATGGCTGTCGTCCAGTCGTAGGCATGAGGGCGGAACCTGAGTCGTGCTAATGTTCGGCACGATTTCGAGTGTGATATTGCTTTTCTAAAACAGTTCCACAAACACCATTTATTACCAACAGATTACAATTTGTTTCTTAATTTAACCAGTTATTTTGCGCCTCCAAAAGATATCCTTCTGGAAAAACGAACCGCGACTGATGGAGCTGGCGACCGATATTTAGTGTAATTAACGGGGGTTAAAATAGTTTTCATTTCTTACCGGTAGTATGTAGCCAAAAGGTGAGGAGAATAAACCGTGGAGGTGATGGACAGTAAATCTCATAAGTTTCTCCTTATATTTCCACTTACGGTATTTCACTTTAGAACATTCCGGGTTCCGGAGTTAAATCGCAAATAGTGTAAATGGAAGTTTGGTGCACTAGGATGAACAATTAGGGATTAAAGAGAGACTTGAAATTCAGCCTTGTTTTAGAGCTTTGTATCTCACATTAGGCGTAAAAAGAACAACATGGAGGCAGTTCGGAACGTCATATAAGCAATTGTTAAGTAGACAGAGTATTGTTGAAGATGACAACATTATCAGATGTGGGTTTTTTTGCTAAAGGTGCATCTGTAACTGGTTTTGAATGAAGTTATCACCAGCAGCTGCTCTCTCTCTCTCCTGATTGCTGCAGACTGTAAAGACCTACAGGATTTACACCAACACTGCAACCAACAGTTAGTGTAAATAATGATTGTAGAACATGTAGTCAAATGTCCCAGTGCTGTTACTGTCCATTATCACCACTGTAAGGCCTCTCTCGTCTAATCAGGTTGCTCAGACAGAACTGTTGTATAATGTAGAATACAGTGGCGTGAAAATTTGAGTGTTTTTTTTTTTTTTTTTTTTTTGGCATATTTTTACACTTAAATGATTCAGATCAATAAACAAATTTTAAGATTTTACAAAGAAAACAAAAAACAAAAAGGCAGTGGGTCAAAATTGCACTATAGTGATGTGAAAGACTCATTGCCAGTTATCGCAAATGCTTAACTGCAGTTGTGGCTGCCAAGACTGGCGCATCCAGTTATTAGCTTTAGGGGGCAATTACGATTTCACGTAAGGCCAGGTAGGTTTGGGAGGTTTTATCCCTTAATAAAAGAAATCATCATTTAAAAACTGCTTGCGATTAGAGTATACGATCAGCTCGCTGCAGCTCCTCGCGCTTCGCCAGTGCTTCACTGGTCACAACAGAAATTCTGTTTTTATGTACAGTGTGTGTGTGTGTACAGGCTTTTGTTGAACAGTATTTTACTAGTTTGAGGCTGTTCAGTACTTAGACATCGCACATTTACGTTTTAATATACCACTGGGTCATATTAGGTCATGTGTCTCCCGTCATCTGTACCATGGCTGATCCATTGTGTATGGCATGACTACAAAGACACACAGCATCTCGCCATTAAGGATCTGGTCTTTGTAGACGAGGGAAATGGATAGATGATTGAGCGTAGGGAATCAGTTCAGTGCTCTGTTCAGCTTGAATTTCAGATTTCCAAAATCTGATGGGGCAATAGTAGATTTTTTTTTGTTGTTGTTCTTGTTAACTGATTTTTTCCCCCCATTCTAGAACACTACTGGATAGTTCTTAATTAGTAAATAACACATAAGGCAATTAAGTAACAACAAAAACAGTAAGATGTTATTTTAAGATCAGCTGATCTGGAGCCGTTCTTACAAGAACAGTATCGCGTCAAGTGCATTTGCAAAACCCATCATGCAACCATAATGGAACGGTCTCTCATGAAGACCTTCCCAGGAATGCGAGACCAAACTGTACCTCTGCTGCAGAGGAGACGTTCATTTAGAGTCACCAGCCTCAGAAATCACCAATTAACAACCAGCACCTCAGATTAGAGCCGTTATGAAGGATGTACAGAGCAGAAGTAGCAGATACATCTCAATATCATCTGTTCAAAGCAGATTATTGCATATTTTGGATGTCTTAAGCATTGTCTTACAGTGTAGAAAGAAATAGAAATCAGGGAAGACCATGGAATTAGAAAGAGCATCCAAACATTTGACTGTTGATGTAAAATGTTTCAATAATTATGAATATGGTAGAACTTCAGGATGGATCAGGTTCTCTCCATGTTCTTAGAGGGGCCATGGGTTCTCCATTGGACAAAATTAAAGGTGTGACTGTGAGTGTCCATGATGTTTCCCGTCCCATTCACTATGCTTTCCTACCTTGCAGTCAGTGATGCCAGGAAAGAATCGGATCCACCGCAACCCTGACCTCATGATTACCGAACGAGTGATATCAAGTCAGACGCTCTGCTTAAATACTAGAGCGGTTTCTGATGAGATTTAGCGTATCGACGCCTTACAGATCTTGCAAGCAAACACGCTGTCTGTCTTAAAGGAGGTCGATACCATGGCAATAGAGTTTTGCTTAAAGCCGGTTTAGTCATTAAGGTGTTAAGAAGATGTCCGTATCGGATCAATACTGCAGTAAGAGCTCTAATAAGATGGGACAAAAAAAGAATTGCTGCAATCATAAAAAAGGCATCGTGTGTTATTTATTGGTTAATATTTAAGCATAAACTCGCCAGGTTGACATTGGGTGTGAGGGGGAGAATTGTGGCATTTTGGATGAAGTGTTTGTTTAATTATTGGGTTTGGTGACGGATCCTCCTGCAGGGCCCCAGCACAGACAGCGGCGTGATGGAAGTAATGGACGAGAGCACTACATCGCCCATCGACCCGAACAGCGATGACCTCCCACCGTACCTGCGCGAGGATCCACCGGAAGGTAGAGAACAAACTCGTAATGTCCTTTCATTACCTGGAGCCACTTCTAGCTTAGAACACTTGAGAAATGGCAGCGGTTTGAAATTTTCCAGCATCCTTATCCATCATGCTTAACCTGTAATCCCTGTTGCTAGTGTTCTTACAGTTTATTTTTAATATGAGGAAACTGTTGAAAAATCACAAGCTACAAGATGAGACTAGTGTTACAGAACGTCAGAATGGAAGCTTTGTAAATGGGATCGGTATGGAACGGGAATGAAAGTTTTTTTAATATGATATCACATATGCTTTTTTTTTCCGTCTGGGTATAGGTGCTGTAATTGTAATGAGCAGTTTTCTGCCATATTCATGTCAGGCTGATATTCCTAGCACAATTACATACAGTATATAGATATTACATGTACTGTATACTGTATATTCACTGGACACATCTTTTAAACTGCTTATTAACACTAATATCCAATCAGCCAATCATATGCCAGCAACTGAATGTAGACATTGGCAAAACATTGGAAAAGAAAAGTGACTTCGGTTGTTGGTGCCAGACGGGCTGGTCTGAGTATTTCTGAAACTGCTGATCTACTGGGATTTTCACCTACGGCCGTCTCTAGAGTTTGCAGGGAATGGTCTGAAAAAGGAGAATATATCCAGAGAGATGAGATTAGATGAGATTAGATGAGAGATGGTCAGAAAAAGGAGAATATATCCAAATGAGAGATGAGATGAGATGAGATGCGATGAGATGAGATGAGAGATGGTCTGAAAAAGAAGAATATACCCAGATGAGATGAGATGAGATGAGATGAGATGAGATGAGATGTGTGGTGGTCTGAAAAAGAAGAATATATCCATTGAGCAGCTGTTCTCTGGGTGAAAATGCCTGCTTGATGCCAGGGGTTAGAGGAGAATAGAAAAGCAACAATAACTCAAATAACATCTTGTTGTAACAGACATAGAGCACTGAAGAGCATCTCTGAACACACAACACATTGAACCTTAACGGTCTACAGCAGCAGCAGACCACACCGGGTGGCACAACCTAAGAACAGGAAACTGATGCCACAATTCACATGGGCCTCACCAAAATGACTCTATTCAAGATTGGAAAGTGATGTGTTGGATATTTTCCTTGGCACACTTTGGCCCTCGTTTAAATGCCACAGCCTATGTGAGTCAACGGTAAAATCATCTCAAACTGATTTCTTGAACATGACCACAGTGGTCTAAATGCCTCCACAGTCGCCAGATCTCAATGCAATAGAGAAGCCTTGGGATGTGGTGGAACAGGAGATTGAATATATATGGACCAAAATCTCTAAAGAATGTTCACAGCACCTTGGTGAATCTATGCCACGAAGAATGAAGGCAGTTCTAAAGACAAAAAGAGTCCAACCCAGTAGTAGCACTGTGTACCTTTTAGAGAGAGTGCACAGGCTTTGTTCTAGCTTCTTTTCACTGTCGATGTTATATTAGTGAGAAATTGTGAGGATGATAAGCTAAGAATACTCGTCGCAGCTAGTGATTTTAACAAAATGACACTCATGTATGAACTACAAAGAGTCATCACGGCTAGGGCTCTACAAAATGACAAGCATGACGACCCACAAAGACTCATCTCTGCTAGAGATCTACATCCCGTAAAGACTTGCATTGCCTAGCAATCTGCGAAACGACACTAATGACGACCCATAAAGACTCGTCTGTGCTAGCAATTTACAAAATGACAATGACAACCAGCAAAGGCTGCATTTGTG
Source organism: Clarias macrocephalus (assembly GCA_011419295.1). Classification (NCBI taxonomy): domain Eukaryota; kingdom Metazoa; phylum Chordata; class Actinopteri; order Siluriformes; family Clariidae; genus Clarias; species Clarias macrocephalus. Next base: position 193,127 of record JAAGKR010000101.1, read on the forward strand.
TCTTGGCTGCGATCTATGTATTGACGAGCATGAAGACCCACAAAGTCTCATCTCGGCTAGCGATTTACAAAATGACAATAATGACGACCCACAAAAATTCATCTCGGCTAGGGCTGTACGAAATGACTAATAATGTTCCACAAAGACTCGTCTCAGTTAGGGATCTACAAAATGCCAATTACGTTCCACAAAGACTCATCTCAGTTAGAGATCTACAAGAAATTACAATAACGACAACAAACAAAGGCTTATCTTGTCTAGCGATCTACAAAGTGACAATAACGATGTCTCACAAAGCCTTGTCCCTGTTACTGATCTACAAAAAGACAATAATGATGTCCCACAAAGCCATGTCTCGGTTAGGGATCTACAAAATGACAATAACTATGTCCCACAAAGCCTTGTCTCGGTTAGGGATCTACAAAATGACAATAACGATGTCCCACAGAGCCTTGTCTCGGGTTAGGGATCTACAAAATGACAATAACGATGTCCCACAGAGCCTTGTCTTGGGTTAGGGATCTACAAAATGACAATAACGATGTCCCACAGAGCCTTGTCTCGGGTTAGGGATCTACAAAATGACAATAACGATGTCCCACAGAGCCTTGTCTTGGGTTAGGGATCTACAAAATGACAATAACGATGTCCCACAGAGCCTTGTCTCGGGTTAGGGATCTACAAAATGACAATAACGATGTCCCACAGAGCCTTGTCTTGGGTTAGGGATCTACAAAATGACAATAACGATGTCCCACAGAGCCTTGTCTCGGGTTAGGGATCTACAAAATGACAATAACGATGTCCCACAGAGCCTTGTCTTGGGTTAGGGATCTACAAAATGACAATAACGATGTCCCACAGAGCCTTGTCTCGGGTTAGGGATCTACAAAATGACAATAACGATGTCCCACAGAGCCTTGTCTTGGGTTAGGGATCTACAAAATGACAATAACGATGTCCCACAGAGCCTTGTCTCGGGTTAGGGATCTACAAAATGACAATAACGATGTCCCACAGAGCCTTGTCTTGGGTTAGGGATCTACAAAATGACAATAACGATGTCCCACAGAGCCTTGTCTCGGGTTAGGGATCTACAAAATGACAATAACGATGTCCCACAGAGCCTTGTCTTGGGTTAGGGATCTACAAAATGACAATAACGATGTCCCACAGAGCCTTGTCTCGGGTTAGGGATCTACAAAATGACAATAACGATGTCCCACAGAGCCTTGTCTTGGGTTAGGGATCTACAAAATGACAATAACGATGTCCCACAGAGCCTTGTCTCGGGTTAGGGATCTACAAAATGACAATAACGATGTCCCACAGAGCCTTGTCTTGGGTTAGGGATCTACAAAATGACAATAACGATGTCCCACAGAGCCTTGTCTCGGGTTAGGGATCTACAAAATGACAATAACGATGTCCCACAGAGCCTTGTCTTGGGTTAGGGATCTACAAAATGACAATAACGATGTCCCACAAAGCCTTGTCTCGGTTAGGGATCTACAAAATGACAATAACGATGTCCCACAGAGCCTTGTCTCGGTTAGGGATCTACAAAATGACAATAACGATGTCCCACAGAGCCTTGTCTCGGTTAGGGATCTACAAAATGACAATAACGATGTCCCACAAAGCCTTGTCTCGGGTTAGGGATGACAGTAAAATGACAGTAGTGATGTCTCATCTTGGTCTGCTAGTGATCTATGAAATCATTTGGTGATGATAGCATGAAAGGTAACGATTTTGAAGCTGTTTGAACAAAGTGCACAGATGAGAGAACCGGACAGAGGGAAGGGCCAAAGCTCTGCCGCATCACTCTCTTCCACTCCCAGCAGGTACGCAGGCAGGGTTGTGAGTAATGCAGGAAACTGTTAACCAAAGTGAAAACAGAATAAATATGTTAAACTCTTAATTCTAGGCACAATACATCTTTACAGAATTAGATCACAAATTGATAATCATTCTGGTTTTTCAAGGTGACTTTAATTTTTGAAGATTCTTTATATTTTTCATGCATAGTTGTGGGTTTCGGGAGGGTGCTCAGGTCTATAAATAGACAAATCTAAAAACAGTCGAAGACTCAACTAAATGTTTCCTTAAGGTGAGCGTGTAACCAACTACAGTATAAATCCTTCAACCCAGGTTTCTAGGACAGTGTACGGGATGAACACAGCAGCTCTTATGTGCTTATCCCATGTGTGTTTTTCCAGCTCTCCCAGTTTGAAGCCTAATCCTGATTGCAAATGCATCGATCAAAGGATTTTCCGAGATGGTGAAGGGATTAACAAAAAGCTTTAATAAGGAGATCTGTAGTGCTATTTTCTTGCACAAGGTGGCAGTGTTTGTTTGTATGAGGCAGTAAATGTACCAGGCCTGTGTTCCGTTTAATTGTATTTTTCAGTTCATTACTATTGTATGAATTCCTGTCAACCTCTTCAAAGCAATCCATTACTTTTTTCATTCACGTGAAGTTTATTAGCTGCCAGACGATTTGCGTTAACATACCTAATATTTTGTGAACTAACCTAAGATTGTGTGACCAGGACAACGGTGCATGACTTGTTTATAAATGAAAATAGGGTGGAATTATGATGAACAAGTATGATGCTGTTGGATTTCATTTGATTTCTCACCAGTTCTGTAGGAGGAATTTGCATCAGATCAGTTGCAGGTTTTTTCTTTAGTTCTAAATTCCAAGTCAACACAGTGTTAAGACAAAAAGATGCTTCTGCTGTGAACAGACTAAGCTTTGAACCTTAAGCTTTGAAGTCAAAGTTGTGTGGTATTTATGTCATAGGTTTTGAAATTCGAGCTGAGGTAGGGCAGGGGTAGTTAAATGGTTAAGATGTTAAGTGGCTAGGACTACTGCTTGCAAGGTCTCAGGTTCAAGCCCCAGCACCAACAAGCTGCCATTGTTGGGCCCTCGAGCAAGGCCCTCAACTGCTTAGATGCATCACTCTGGATAAGGGTGTATACCAAAAATGTAAAAATAAAAAAGTCTAAATAAAATTGATAAATTAAACCAAGTTGAGTTAAGCATGTCTAAGGTTTTTGTCAAGTTTCTTAGTTAATGACTAAGTCAAGTTGGGAAGAATTTAACCAAGTTGAGTCGCCAGTCATAAGCATTGTGGTCCAAGTTGACCTTCGAATTATAGGTGTTATTGTCTAAGTTGTATTGTGAGTCATAAGTGTTGGCATCCAACTTGATTTGCAAGTCTTAACCAATGCCATCTGAGGTGAGTAGTGAGTCATAAGTGTTGGCGTCCAAGTTGAGTTTCCAGTCAAAAAATTTGATGTCTTAAGTTCAGTTGCCAGTCGTAAGCGTTGAGATTCAAATTCAGTTGCCAGGCAAAATAATTGATGTCCAAGTGATGTGACAAGTTGTGCTGCGAGTCATAAGTTGTGATGTGACAAGTAGAGCTGCAAGTCTTATGAGCCTTATGCGAGTCATAAGAATTGTTGTCCAAGTCGAGTTGCCAATCATAAGGATTGATGTCCAAGTCGAGTTGCTAGTAACTAAAGCACGTAAGAATTGATGTCCAAGTCGAGTTGCTAGTAACTAAAGCACGTAAGAATTGATGTCCAAGTGGAGTTGCCAGTAAGGAGAGCACGTAAGAATTGATGTCCAAGTCGAGTTGCTAGTAACTAAAGCACGTAAGAATTGATGTCCAAGTCGAGTTGCTAGTAACTAAAGCACGTAAGAATTGATGTTCAAGTCGAGCTTCCAGTCATAAGAGTTGATGTCCAAGTTGAGTTGCCAATCATAAGGATTGATGTCCAAGTCGAGTTGCTAGTAACTAAAGCAAGTAAGAATTGATGTCCAAGTGGAGTTGCCAGTAAGGAGAGCACGTAAGAATTGATGTCCAAGTCGAGTTGCTAGTAACTAAAGCACGTAAGAATTGATGTCCAAGTCGAGTTGCTAGTAACTAAAGCACGTAAGAATTGATGTCCAAGTGGAGTTGCCAGTAAGGAGAGCACGTAAGAATTGATGTCCAAGTCGAGTTGCTAGTAACTAAAGCACGTAAGAATTGATGTCCAAGTCGAGTTGCTAGTAACTAAAGCACGTAAGAATTGATGTCCAAGTCGAGCTTCCAGTCATAAGAGTTGATGTCCAAGTCGAGTTTCCAGTCATAAGAGTTGATGTCCAAGTTGAGTTGCCAATCATAAGGATTGATGTCCAAGTCGAGTTGCTAGTAACTAAAGCACGTAAGAATTGATGTCCAAGTCAAGTTACCAGTCATATTGATGTCCAAGTTGAGTTGCCAGTAAGGAGAGCACGTAAGAATTGATGTCCAAGTCGAGTTTCCAGTCATAAGAGTTGATGTCCAAGTCGAGTTGCCAGTCATAAGAGTTGATGTCCAAGTTGAGCTGCAAGTCATACTGTATGTGTTGATGTCACAGTTCAGTTGTGGAAGTCCAAGTAGAATTTTCTGTCAAATTTTCGAATTAAAGTCTGAATCAAATTGAGAAAAATCTAATCAAGTTGAGTTTCGAGTCCTAAGCATTGAAGTCCAATAAGAGATGTGATTAGTAAGAACTGAAATTCGAGTAAAATTTGGACTTAAGCTTTCACATATGATATCTGGAATCAGGAATATGTTTTTATGCATGAAATCTAATTTCCTTGAGTCAAATCTCAAATCACCAAGTTTGAAGTCCAGTTTGAGTTAAAAGTCATGACTTCAAAGTCTGAGTCCTGAAGTCAATAAATTAGGGAGTATAATGAGAATGAAATTGTAACCCTTCAGAAGGAAAATCGATTGAAGAGGAGAGCAGCCTGTGATGATTGCGTGGACACAGTGCAGAGACTCGATCACCATCTTGACTTGTTTTCGCTCGGTTTTAGAACACATCCTGACAAGCTGTAAAATGGATGAGGCCAAAATGGACTTGCTCTTTAAAAAAAAGAAAAGAAATCTGGTTATTTATATTCAGCTCGTCTCAGAAAGCGCGTTGCCTTCGTTGAGAGGTCTGGTGAATCTGCTGTGCGGATGTGTTAAGCAGCGATAGCTGGATTAATCCTGTTTCAATCCATTATTGATAATGAAAAACGATTCTTTTCTCGCACTCACGGGCTTTTTGCACTCTCCTGTGGATTTTTACATCAGTTATTGCATTTTCTTTGTCGTTCCCACGTACAGACCAGTGATCACGCCGATGCCAGTTGTGTCTCGGTAACTTACTTGAGCTTAAACCATTTATAAATTGCTCTCAGCGGGGTGGTGATGCGTAGGCGCTTGTGTAACCTTGTCTGGCAGGTCAGATGCTTGTCGTTATCATGAATAAGAGCTGCGCTGAATCAATCGCTCTTTCTCTCTCTCTCTTTTTTTTTTTTTTTTTGTGACCACTCACTCCTGAACCTCATGTATATTTTATTATGTGGTAAATAATGTAGCATATTTATTACCGAGAATGCTAGAAAGTTTAATTTCGCCTGTCAGAAAGTTATGTAATGATTGTTTTCTTGAAAACTAGATTCATAAAGCATCTCATCGTAGTCAAGTACCGTTCCTGCATCCGCCCGCCTCTGTCGCATACGCTGGCAGATACAAATTCAGTGGTGAATTTATTATTATTTTTGTCTACTTGAAATGTCGAAAGGCCAAACTGCAGAAAAATTTTTTATTTAATATATTTTCTTTTTTTGAGACGTCGTACACAAACGTCTGTCAAACACACATCACACGCAGAGGAAGAACACTGCGCTCTTGCGCTGCCATACTGATCTGAATTGTTGTTCTGCCGGAACACATGATGCTGCCATTCTTCCTTCCAAATGAGGACAGTTTCCCGCAGTCTGGGTTCTGATTAGTCATGTGACTTGGCACTTTAATATATTAACTCAAGCCTATTTGGCTTTGTGCAAGGAAGCATTCAATTAGCACACTTCTGTGTTTTTAAAATAGTTACTACTGAATTATCTCTGTGTTTAAAGCGTCTAAGTCCTGTCTGTCTGGCTAGATTTGATTTGATCCAGGGAGATCTCTGTCTGTCTGTTAATTTATCTGTCTTTCTGTTTGCCTTTTTTTCCCTTGGCTTGCTGCCTGCCTGTCGCTTTCTGACTTTCTGCCTGATAATTAAAGCATTCCACTTCAATCTGTCCGTCAGTCCATCAGCACACCCGGATCTGTCCGTCTGTCTCAAATAATGTACGCCGACTGCCTGTTGGTGTATCTCTGAGTCTTTCCATCTTCCCTTTTGCCTGTCTTATCTGTCTGTCTGTATATTAGTCTCTCTGTCATTCATTGTCTCTCTCTGTCCATCTGTTTATCTCTTAGTATACCTGGTCTGTCTCTTGTCAGTCTGCCTCTCAGTCCATCCCTGTCACTTGCTCTATCAGTCTGTCCGTCTCAGTCAATCCGTCAGTGTGTCAGTCCCAGTCAGTCTGTCTTTCTGTCCATCTGTCTCTGTCTCTGTCTGTGTCAGTCTGACTTTGCATCACTCTCATTATTTTATACCATATATCTGGGCAGCGGTGTAGTGTGAACTAATAGGCTCAGTGCTTTTTTTTTTTTTTTTTTTTTTTTCTTTTCACCCCCACTCTGTGTGTAATGAGGGTGTTTCGTGCATTGCTGACATTTCACTTTTTTGCTCGGGAAGCTTGAGGCCCTTAATGACGCTGAGAGTAACCAGCTCTCAACTAGCTATGCAGAATCAGTTTATTAAATATAATTAAATAAAAATAAATAAATAAATAAATAAATAAATAAACTAGGAAGTCGGCTATACTGTTTTCCTGTTACTCTGACAGCATGGCCTGTTTCTGTCTGGATGGGGGAGGGGTGTGAATGAACAAGCGTACGGTACAAATCCTGTCTTTGTTCATCTGGGGGAAAATACATTCAAATGCAGAGATTGATTTTTCTACAGTTCGAAAAGGAATTTTTTTACGGGGGAAATACTTGGTATTAAACGTATGTAAGCACTATCACACAAGAGGGAGTGCTGTCGTACTGAATATCAGTGCAGCTGTGATGCTAATGCTAGTTCCACAAACATCATTTCGCAGCTAGCGTCGGCAGTTAGTGTACTGTAATTAACAGGGCTGAAAGTTGTTTTAAATTCTTACGGAATTATGTATGTATGGTGTTCCGAGCTATGTAACTTAGCGCTGAGGAAAAGAAACCATGGAGGTGGTGAACAGTCCCGAGAAACATACTTATTCTGCTTTAGAATATGAGCTCCGTTAACGGTTTCAGGGGTTAATTTCCAAATAGCCTTAAATGGAAAGCTAGTGCTTCACGGTGTAAAATCCACCATGTTCTAGCCGCTAGGTAGTGACTTTGATCAGGGGTTACAGAGAGATTTTGGATCCAGCCTTGTGTTAGATTTGTAGTTGTAAATAAAAGGAAACGGACGATCCACAGGCAATTCGGAGCGACTTAGAAGCAATTGCTATGAAGACCAAGTCTTTGTTTGAGATAGCATAATGTTATCAGATGCATTTTCATGCTGAAAGTGCTTCCGTGACTGCTTCTGAATGTTGGTTTTAGCAGGCAGCTGCTCTCTCGTGTTTCCAGTACCGTACCGACCTACCTTTTACCCATGCTGCGACAGACAGTGAGTGTAATTAACAGTTGTTAGGACAACTAAGACATGGAGTGATGCATATAGTTAAAAATCCATGCATCATTTCGCTCCATCATCCAGAGATCGCTGGTTCGATCCCCGGGTGATCCTGTAGCCTCCCACAGCCGGGGGCCTAGAGAGAGCTGATTGGCCGAGCTCACTCAGCGGGGTGGGCTCTTAGGAGGCACTTATACAACCATTTGTCTGAAGAGCTGTGATTGATGTGAGAGTGCTGCGAACTCACACAAGCGGAAGGAGCGGATAGCGCTGTCCTCCAAGTGTGTTACGGCGTCCCCAATGGTGCATGAGCGAGTAGTTTGAAAAGATGTGGTCGGCTGGCGTCACATGGTTTGGAGAAAACACATGATAGTCTTCAGCCCTTCCTAACTGGTAGTAGGAGTCTTAATGTTGGAGTCCCCTAGGAATAGCTCTCGTCCAATCATGACCGATTGCTAGGGTGGAACACTTGTTTAAAAATCTTTAGCGAATATCAGTTGAAGACATAGTCAAAACATTGACATCCGCAGCAGACCCAAAAGGCGATAATTAAAATGTTCTGAAAACATTTTTTTTTTTTTACTTTTTTTTTAAATCAGTGCACTTTATATGGAACTAATTCAATCCAAAAAATAAAAATAGGATGGAATCCACAACAAAGAAAGTGCGGTTTAACAGAAACAGGTGTTCCACCGAGAAATAGAGCTGAGCTGTTTAGTAGAGTCAAAACTGAAACCACAAACTGGCAACGGCACCGCGCACAACTGCTGCAGGTGGGAGACTGAGGGCAGGGGGATTGGAGCGTAGCCATAGTGCTATAGCTTGCTAATGCGGCTACGGTAGATTACACAGAGAGGATACCTGTTGATTTCATTGTCGCGTTTCATCTGCAGGGACTTACATTTTTCAAGCACCATTCCATCTGAGAACAGTAGGGATGAAAAGACATAACACGCTCATTAGTGTAGTAATTGAGGCGATAACAGGTGTTCGCCATTAAGAGACGCGAACGCTAGGAGCGTCAGAGCAATCAAAAAAAAAAAAACACACCTGCGATCAGGTTTAAACAGATACAGTCGTTCGGACGTCATTTTTTTTTAGTTCCTCGCACAGTCGAAAATCTGACTTGTTTCAGTTTAAAGTCAACGAATAATTAAGGAATCGCACCACACACGGGGCACGCTGTTACAGGAAATGAATTATCGCCTTCTGGCTAACCGTAATGGAGAATCCAGCATTTGTGTGGAATGTGGAAGGAAGTGCACGTCCCTAAGCCAACTTTTATTTCCAAGGTTTAGAGAAGCAGCAGAATGAAATGTTGTTCAGTAATCCTGAACAACATTCTACATGAAATTGCAGCTCCCTCCAGACTTTAACTAAAGGAGAGAGGAAAACAAAAGCTTTCCACAGGTGCAGAACTTGTACCTGATAGCGCACCGTGTTTACCTGCGTCTCTGATAAAGCGCCCTCGTGAAGACGCCTGGGCTTTATTTGCATCCCTGATTATTCAGTAGGAAGAAAAGCTAACCGAATGGAGGTGTAAAAGAAGACGCTTCCTGTTACTTCATCTCTCGCAGTCAGGCGAATTTGCATTTCTTTTTACCCTACTTCATTTGTTTTTTTTGTTTTTTTTTTGCTTTTCTTTTTTCTTCCGAGTGCTCTTCTTGCATGTGTCTAAAAGATGCACCTGTCAGAAACGGGTATTCGAAAATGTCGAGTAGGCGTGAATAATTGGCACGAGCGGAATGAAGGTGGTGGCGCTCACCCTGACTCACGGGGAGAACTTCGAGTCCTGCTTTGCACCTCAGAAGTGCATTATTCATATCGTGACCTGAATGAACCCTGTACGTCCTGCGTACGGTTGAAGGTGGTCTGGAGGGTATCGGGGTACCCTAGATGGAGTGAAAATCGCATCAGGGTACAGGAGTGTTGACACCCGATCATATGCTGCGGGTTATTCGGAAAGGACAATCAACCTACAATAGAAGGGCCTGTCGGAGGGAACCCGGAGAACCCAGAGTAAGCCCACCACGCATAAGGAGAACATGCTGTACGAACGCTACACATACAGTACAGGCTTTTTTTTTTAACCAGTGAGCTCTAGTGCCCCCTTCTGGTTGAGTCAAAAACTGGCTGTAGAATTTTCGTAGGATTTACGTTTGTCTAATTTTCTGCAGAATTATTCTATTACATTTTTAATAAAAGACAAATACATAATGTTTCGACATAATCTGCTTGCTTTTCAATAAACTTTGTCCATTTGTCAACAAGCTTTGGTATTCCCTCATAAATAAAAAAAAAAAGCGTCACTCTGAGCTGTGAGCCATGAATGCACCGCTGTCTTCACTTTTCCATCAGAAGTGTATCTATAGGACTATAGTGAGGATGCTTAAACCTTTAAACAAAGTTGTCGAGTGTCGACAGTGTGGGCAGAAGTGTGAGGATGTGCATCGTCATGCAAGATCACATTCTTGGATTGCAGAGGATTTCATTTAAGTTTAGGCTTCAGCTCTTGAAAAAGCATCTCACTGTAACTAGTGGTCGAATTGTAAAAAAAACAAATCAAGAGGGATGATGTGGTCAAGTATTTATTTATTTATTTTCGGGGGGATGACGACGACCGGCAACTAACCATACTAAATGATTGCGTAATATGTCACATTTTTAAGAAAAGAATGTAACCTTAATTAAATCAACTTCGATCCACTAAAACAAAGCACATGCAATTGTCAAAACTATCATTTAATCCTTTCCATGGCTTTCATCTGGGGAGGATTATAAGAGTAGAATAAAAATCTAGTAATGAAATCATTTAATTTAATAGTATTGTAGTTTTGTATGACTACGCACCGTTCAAAAAATCAATGTTTTGACCCTTTTGTACCCAAGCATGTAAGTGAAGCCACAAAGTCTAATGAAAAAAAAAAACAAACTCTTCTTTAAATTGAGAATGAAATTACACAAACTGGGTAAAAAACATGTCTTTCATAAAACTCAGTTTGTCAGGGATAGGGGGGTGTAAAGGTGTGTGTGGGGCAAGGTGTCAAATTACGTGCGCGCACACACATAAGAGGGAGAGAGAAAATGGATCTTTACCCTGTAATGAGACTTGCTTTTGCTTTATGCGCGCACATGTGTGTTATAATAAACAGTACACGCGCGCTGTACACACACGCTTACAAACATAAAATAAAAGATGTTTTAATGCGCACACACATGGTCACAGGGTTATAGTAAACAGTACACACATGCACGGATGTTGATTATACCAGTGAGAGACGAGCACTAAGACCCAGCGGGGAGACGATTACCCACAATTCCGCAGCTCAAGAGAGAGAAAAACCATTGGCTCAGTTGTGATCACGTGACGCTTGGCATCAAATTAAGAAGCGCATGCGTGATGCATGATACTCTGTACTCGTAAACCAAGACTTGCTCATTTTTCAAGTCAAAGTTTATTAAAAATCTTTGCTCGTCTTGCGGAACACTCGCAAAGCGCGTTACTCGCAATTCGAGGTTCAAGTGTATGTCAAAAGCTGTGCTTGAACCGTTCTCTTGAAAATGCAAACGACACGAAAAATGTCGCGAACTTGCGTGAGCTTGTGAGCAGCGCGTGACAATATTGAATTCTGATTGGAGAGTTTTAATATTTCATTTTCATGACAAATTGTACAGCCCTGACTGTAACGAGCACCGTTGATTGTTGAATCTTTTTTCCTGATAATGATCCAAGACTGGACCTTGAGAATCCCAGAAAACTGTAAGCACTGATGAATTTTCACGCTGCAAATCACAAGTGGGTCGTCCATTTTCGCTCACAACGTAGTTTCAAATGAACTGATGTAACACGGTCACACCTGCACAGCAGTGACCGTGGAGACAGTAGCCTTGAACGGAAGGTGCGACCATTAGAGGTTGTAATATAATTTTTTACCCGTATTTCTTAAAATAAACAATCCTTGTAGAACAAGGGTGTTGAATCTTCTCCAGAAAGGCCCTGTGTGGGTGCAGGTTTTCGTTCCAACCAAGCAGAAGCCGCACCTGATCCCATCTGTTTAATTAGTTGTTCCTGCACAAACCTGCGCGCACACACACACACACACACACACACACACACACACACACACACACACACACACACACACACAGGGTTGGAGAAGATTGGACTCTAAAACATCAGTTTGAACATCAGCGATGTTTCCTGAGGTCATGAATGTTTTGGATCTTTCAGCATCGCTCGTTACGTTTGAGTAAAATCACATTGTCTCCCAGCAGGTTCTGCTCTGTAATTATGTTCATCAAGCGCCAATGAAGCTATTGTCATAATTCCCAGCCTTGTGCCTCGGTCTGCTGAATTATATTTTATAGGCTGCCAAAAGCTGGAGTGGAAGAACTCGAGTGGCCTGCAAATTGCCCTGACCCTGACCTCACTGAACACTCTCATTAGTGAATAACCTCACTAATGAGAAGCAAAATATGTGTGTCTTAGCGTCCGGGTGCGCGTGCATGCTAGCTGGCCATTATCAGCTTCACAGCTTTAACGTCTTCTGTTATGCGCGGTTTCTGTTCCGTTGTTTCTTTTCTGTTTGCTCGATGCTTCGGTTCTCCGCGGGTTCATCGAACACATCCCTCGTGTTGATAAAGTACTGGAACATCCATTAAGATGGCAACAGAGATTCAGCCATGGTTTTAAAATCTTATTTTCTCATTCTCGTTCTGATTCACCTTTTGAAAGGCAACCCCAAACACACACACACGCAATTACACGCACGCACACAGTTCCTCCACTCTTAGACGAAACTCCATTTGCACCTCGACTCAAATCGCATAATTACCCCTAATCGTCTACAGGGACAGAAAGAAGAAGTCGTTAGATGAAGATTTTACCTATAATAGCCGACGGGCGCAGTTAGTATAGCACACATTAGCGTCGTCCGGCGATCGTTATTATGAATAGTGTTGTCGAGTGAAGTGCGCCTTCCATAGCGAGGTGAAATTAAGCAGCTGATCATGGTCTGCAGAATGGCCACCGAATAGGACCAAGGAAGTCAGATGGGTTATTAATAGAGCCAAATAAAGCTTTATTGACTTTTCCTGCTCGTGTCCTGTTTGCTGGGGGCCGCGTGAGCCACTCCATCATCCTGACAGATCCAGCGCACGCGGATGGGTGTGTGGTGTAGTGTGTGTGATGTTCTGTGAAAGTATGATGGATGGGCTGGTGGTCGGGCGAGGTGCGAGGCACAGCGTCCACCTGCGGTTTTGGCCTGAGAGTGCATGAAGTTTTTTTTTTTTTTTTTTAATGAGTATTATTTATTTATTTATTATTATTATTATATTTTTTTTTATCAGGCCCCAGACAGAAAGATGCCACATCGGCATGCGCAGCGGTCGGAGTGTGCGAGTTCTGTGATGGATTACTGGGAGAGGTAGAGAGGGCACATCCTGCGCTACTGTATGATCAACATTTTCATTGGCCATTATGGCACCGGGTAGAAAGGAACACCTGCCAAGAGTGGAAATTTCATCTTTTCTTTGCTTCATTGTCAAACCTATAGTTGTGTGTTTCTTCATCTGAGAATAATAATACATTAAAGCAGCAGGAGCCTGCAGAGGCCCTTTCCAGTATACTGACAGGCACAGAGGCCACACTACCTTCGAGCAAGTTAGCAAACACAGAGGCCATGCTTCCTCTACTTGGGCAGTAGTGGCTCAAATGTTATTGAAATTATTTCAATAATAATAATAAGGCACATGTGACAAATACAGTGAATCGCTGGATTGCAAGTAACTTGGTCTGCCAGCGTTTTGCAAGACGAGCAAAATAAAAAAAATAATAATAAATTACTTGTTAAACGAGTGAGGTCTTGATATATGAGTACTGTAGTATGTATACGCTTTGTCTGCCGAGCCTCACGTGATCAGAACTGAGCCAATGATTCTTTGCTCTGTGGAATTGTGGGTAATCATCTTCCAGTCCCAGTCTCGTTATTGTGTGCGCAAGTGTCTGTGTGACACAGTAGGCCTAACAGTAACCTAACAGAGGCCACGCCTCTTTCCCTTAAAACAGCAAGCACAGAGGCCACGCCTCCTTTACTTGAAACAGAAAGCACAGAGGCCACGCCTCCTTTACTTGAAACAGAAAGCACAGAGGCCACGCCTCCTTTACTTGAAACAGAAAGCACAGAGGCCACGCCTCCTTCACACTCTTAGCAAGGGGAAACAGTTATTGATCCTAAAATTATTGAAATTATATAATAATTATTTAATAATGATCATACAAAACAGTTTTGTATAAGAACAAAATTTAAGTGAAGAACAAAGTATGACTGGCTGTGACTAAGTTATCCTTATGATCGTTATTAAAGATTATTGATAAACATTTTGACGTATTTCTTTTATCAGTTTATACCTAATTTGAGCACTGCGAAATACTGTGAAAGAAGTCATCACTTATGTTATAGCAGCTATAAGCAAACCCACATAACATTTAAAACGTACAGCAAAACAACAGCAAATGACTCCGGGCTGCAAAATGCGTCAAGAATATCTTATCTAAAATTAACGTCATGGCGAAACGTTGCCGCAAAGGTTTTGACCTGTTCCTACACCGAATACGAAGCTCATTCCAGTAACGACTTACAGCGCGGAGCCAGAATAAGAATAAACACATTACTGTCCAAATAATTTTCCAACTCGCTGTTTATGGTTGTTTTCTGAGCTGTGAGCTCGCTGGGAAATCTGTGTCATTATGGTGCTTTCTGCTGAACTGTAGGAAACTTCCTGCAGCTTCTCATCCATTAACCGCACGGTCACACTGCGGTGTCACACACACTCAGGGCCGCGGCTCGCAGTGCGTCAGGGCCGATACACATCAGCGCCTCTCGCTGTCTCCTTTGTTATCAGGGCTTCGTCACGGAGCCAGAGAGCAGAGAGGGGACTTTTGGGGGAAAATAAACTCTGAGGCTGCACTTCAAGGCTCCTGCTTTCAGCTCAAGATAGGGTTTTTTTTGTGCGTGCGTGCGTGCGTGCGTGTGTGTGTGTGCGTGTGTGTGTGTGTGAGGGAGAGAGAGAGCGAGAGCATGCAGTGCGGTTTTCAGTCAGGGTCATAGGAGTGAATAATATTAACAATTTTTTTAATATCTGCACCATAATATGATCGAAACATTTATTTAACTAAAAGTATTGGCACCCCTGTGTCCGCTTTATTCCAAACAGCTATTCATTCAGGTACTGTACCTTTTCATTCTTTGTGATCATCCAATCGTGTTGCAGCAGCGCAGCGCATCAGATCATGTGGTGACGTTGAATGCGCTACAATGAAAGAAAACCGTATCGGATTCCATTCATCAGCCAAGAACAGGAAACCAAGGCTGTTGGACAGGTGTTTCTATTAAAGTGGCCAGCTATGTTTGTCCACATATTTACAAAATGTTACTCAGCATATGAAATTTTGTATGTAGTTTTATCTTAGCGCAATCCCCCCAGCCCCCTCCCCCCCCCACCCCTTTTTCTTTCATTGTACAAAGACTGCGTTTAAAATTATTGGCACCCCAACAAAGTCGAGAATAACAGCACCGAGTGTCTACCTGTAGATATATTCATATTTTAATCCTTAATATAACCACCTTAGCTTTACCCATGATAAGGTTACATTTTTTTCGTCAGCGTTCAAATGCCGAGCCCGACGTGAGAAAGCAACCGTTCCTGTGCTGAAGTCGTAACCCCGTGGCAGAGGCCCGTGGCTCAATCGATCCGTGTCTGGATCGCGTCTCCGGAAAGTTTTGCTGATGTTTATTATTAGAAAACACAGTGTGTTGTCCCCTCTGACAGTGCCCGCGTGTGTAGTAAGCCTGTTCTCTAAGCGTGCGCCAGGCGGTGGCGCTGCCGTGACAAGCTGGTTGATGAAGCGACACGCCTGACGTGAGCGCTCAACCGAGGAAAGGTAAAGCACTGTTTATCCATTTAGCTGCGCTTTTCATCTCCAGTTATTTCTTAATGGTCACAGGGTGTAGTTATGTGTTATTGCAGGAGAGGCGCAGTGGGAGGGAGTGATAGATCGTCCTCATTATACGCATTCTTTTTTTGTCAGTGGGATGAAAGACGGCAGACTTTTACACCACAGCGAAGAAAGGGAGCAAAGTCAAGTCTGCATAGAAGCTGGAAATGATGATCTCTCTCTTTCTCTCTCTCTCTTTCTCTCTCTCTCTCTCTTTCTCTCGCTCTCTGTCCCCTCTCTGGCCCTCTCACTCTCGAGACACTTTCTTTCATTCTATGTTACGTTCATGTCTTTCTCATATTCCGAGCACATATCTGTCTTTTCCCTTGTTCTGGCTCACTATCAATCTAAACTCTTCCTCTTTCTTTCTCTTCCTCTTCCTCCCGATCCCGTACTCCGAGCACAGACCTGTCTCTTTGCACTTTGCATTTTCATACGCTCTCTCTCAGATTATTTCTCCATCACTTTCCTTTTTCCTTGTTTCATACTCTTCTTTCCTCTGTCTCTCTCTCTCTCTCTCTCTCTACCCTCTCTTTGCGGACTCCTCCTCCCTTGTTTCTATTCTCAGAATGTCTTTCTCTCTTTCGTTCCTCCTTTTCTTTTACCCTTTCTTATTCCATTCTTCTTTCTCTCTCCGTTTTCACTCGTCGCTTTTCTTCCTGCCTCTTTTCTCCACTCTCTTTGTAGACGTCTTTCTTTCTTTCTTTCTTTCTTTCTTTCTTTCCTCTTTGTCTCTGTTCCTGTGTTCTCACCCACGCTTATTCTCTCTCTGCCTTTCTTCTTCCTCATTTCCACAATAAATGGAGAGAATTTATGAGAAAGAGAATTAATTGGATATAATACATACAGTACAATACTCTCTCTCCGTCTCCTTCTGTCTGTCTCTCTCTCTCTCTCTGTCGCATTCTCACTCATATTTATCTTCCTGACTTTTAACTTTTCAAAACCTTGTTAGATCCATATCTCTGTGCGATAGTCTCACGCCTTTATCTTTTCTCTTTTTGCTGGCGTTTTCTGTTTACTCATACTGACATTTGACTTTATCTCTACATCTCCTTTATTCCTTATCCCCCACTGGATCCCACACTATATGTCCTTTCTTATACTCTTTTACTCAATTACGCTATCTCCCTCCCTCTTTCATTTGTTTCTCTCTTGCGGTCCATTTTAACTCTCTCTCTCCCTCTCTCTCCCTCTCGTACCATGTGCTATTAATGGTCCAACAAGGTCCAACACAGGCGTTAGGATGTTTTTCAAGCTTTTTTGCAATGTCTCCTCGTCCTCCCAGCACTTATCTCTTCCCACTTAGTAAAGCCCATAATGGTACCTGGCGGTTGTTCCCTTGGGGAAGCAGATCCACAGAGACCCAATCACTAGTCTGCAGCATGTCATCCAAAACAAAAACATGAACGCCTTCACGCGCTCAAACGAAGACACATGTCAGAGTCGTATCACTTAGGTGGCATTAACTCCGTGGTTAGTATTCACAAACTGTAATGAAGATGGGGGGTAAACTCAAAACAGCTGCTCTCAGTAGGAGTTCGCAGACATAAGCAGAGTTGCCGCCAAATCTCCTGAAAGATGACTGCGAAGTTTATTTTGTTCACGACTTTGCTTGTGGTCGGCAAAACTCTTTTACTGCTCATCAGCATTCTGCGCAAAATCTGTTCTGCAAGACAAACTGTTTACAGAGAAAGCGTTTGAGGAGAGGCGTGGGGTACGGCCAGCTTTTAAGAGCTGTTGTGGAAGCGAACAATGGTGCCCTAAAATGGGAAAATTATATAAAGTAGCTTATAGTCTTTGTTAGATAAATGATGCGATAACAAGAAATAATAGACTGTGAATGGAGTCGTCTGTTGCGTAGATGTGTACGTGTATAAAATCTAGTCTAGTCTAGTATTGAACAAAACTTCTGAGTACGATGTTAGGGATGGGCCGAAAATATGATATCATAAAATTTCGGGTGGCGGTACGGTGGCTTAGTGGTTAGCACTGTCGCCTTGCACCTCCAGTGTCCAGGTTCAATTGCCGGCCAGGTTCGATTCATCGAGTTTGCATGTTCTGCCCGTGCTTGGTGGGTTTTCTCCGAGTACTTCAATTTCCTTCCACAGTCCCAAGACATGCAGATTAGGCTAATTAGCGTTCCCAAATTTCCCATAGTGTGTGAATGAGTGTGTGAATGAGTGTGTGAATGAGTGTGTGAATGAGTGTGTGAATGAGTGTGTGAATGAGTGTGTGAATGAGTGTGTGAATGAGTGTGTGAGTGAGTGTGTGAGTGAGTGTGTGAGTGAGTGTGTGAGTGAGTGTGTGAGTGAGTGTGTGAGTGAGTGTGTGAGTGAGTGTGTGTGTGTTTGTGCCTTGCGATGGATTGGCTGCCTGTCCAGAATGTACCGCACCTCATGCCCTAAGTCTTCTCGGATAGGCTCCAGGCCCCCCGCGACCCTGCGTACAGGATAAAGTAGTATAAACGATGAGTGATTGAGTGAGAGTGAGTGATATTTCGGATCATGTCTACTATACCTGATATAGCATCATGATATTTTGGCGTCCTGACAAACTGCCTTAAAACAGTAGTGGTTTGTTTAAGTACAATACAATACAATAAAATATGATATCCTCTGATTGAGTTGTATCCAATTGAACAGTAAAGAAGTAGGGTCCCCTTTCTGTTTTGTGGCTTTTTTTGGACATGTGGAGCAGAGCTTAGTCCTCAATGTTTTGTTATCCCCTTTTGATAATTTATCATATGACTATCTTTGACCCTTACCATCCATTTCAGAGCAGAATGGTCCACGAGGAGGGCGATGTGTTGAGCAGGAATGTAGTACTTCCTCACATAGAGGCCTGGGTGTTCTTATAACTCCTAGGACAACATAGTGACTAAGCCAGCCTTGTTGACATTAGTGTGGACAATGAGGAGGAGGTCAAAATGAGTGTTTCTCAAGACAGGGGAGCAAACGAGGGCCATTTACAGAGTGTAAGGCCCAGTCTGCAGCTTCAGACCAGGCAGCAAAAGTACCCCACCAGCCCCAGGAAGGCATGTACCTGCTTCTTTGAAGAAGGCTGGTGATAATTGCATTTTTTCCCCACCGTTTTTTCATCGGGGGTTGTTCAGTGTAGTACCCCAGATTCTGTGCATCAGTCGGCTCTTGAACCCCTTAGGCAGGTCCAGAGCGAGGGGTTAAATTGTGCCCGAGTTGTCCAATCAGGGCAGAGGGTAGCTGTCAAACTCTAATATTTGATTCAGGTGGTGGAAGTTGTTGCACAACTTTAGCACTACCACGACCAGGGCCTAGTGAACTCCTCTATGATGCTGTCGTGGAGCACTTTGGCCATCTCCTCCTCGATGGCCTGACAGCAGGCTTCAGAGGCAGTTGGTACATGATCTCCCCAGAAGGAATCTTAATCTCATGGTGGACCAGATGTGTGAGCTCTGCCCAGAATATGTCCTGGAATTGGTCCATAAGTTATTCAGGCTCTGTTGTTTTGTTGGCTTTGCTTTGCTGCGGGGGGACCATGGTGTTCCCAGCCAGATCTTTGAAAATAGCAGCAAGCACTGAGATGGCAGGTATGGGGACTGTAAACTGAGACTCTGTGCCAACCAGGTCCACTGGGGCTGCCATGTCAGGAGAAGAATGAGGGCCTGGTCACAGTCTAGTTTTTGGCCAGCCCTACGCCTCAGCAGTACGCTTGAAGGTCTGGAGGCTTCCACGGTGTCCTCTGGGGCGAGAGTCTTATAATGGCATCATAGAGGCATTCTGCAATCTGCAGCATTGTAGGAGCTCTGTGGCGGTGGTGTGTAGCCCCAAGCCAGCTCCTGGTGACAGCATGTTGTTGCAGACTGGCTTTAAAGAAATGCCACATATAATGGTCTCGAATGGGGTCCAAGTCTGGTTTCCAAAAAATATGAACAACAACAAAAAAAAAGAATACTAGGTAGGAAGCTCTTTGAAATTTTAAAATGAATAGAAAAACAGTAGGAATGTGTTTTAAATAGTGGAAATAAATAACACATGCGTGTAAAAAAAAAAAAAAAAGCATGTAAGATAACTATGATATCTCAGAAATCTTTATCTGAGAATTATTTTATTATGACATTTAAGAGCAAAATAAAGGTCTAAAGACGAGCCATTTCCTACAATATAATCAATAAAAAAAATACATAGACTGTCATATTCATATACTCATCTGTAAATGCGTACTTGTTATATACTACAGATACGTACCATTATTTTTAGCTTAGTATCTTGTTACTCCTCTGTTTGTTGTTTTACAAATTACAGAATTCTTTATATATAGCATAAATAAGCAGATGCACATATGGGTGACAAAATGAAGGAGAAACTGGTGGCTTGTCCCATGCCCATGAGGAGGCATTTTGCTTATTTAAATCAGTTAAATGATCTGTTGAGTTAAATGATCTGTTTAGACTGTTTCGCACATCCGTTCTTTTGAGTAATTTGGCCAAATTTGCAGCATGTAGCTGTTTAAAACAATCGGAAAAAGCTTGACAATGTAAAAATAGTTGTTTTAAAAAATAATACATGCATCCTTGTGCCAACTGCTTTTGTGTGCAATGGTGTGAAACATCTGGACGGCTGAACAGGACTTGGACTTCAGCTGATAACTAACAGTTTTGGTAAGATGTTTTATAGCTGCAGTGGCTCTGATAGGTTTAGGGCTGAATTCACCACAGTTTATTTCTGGTCACACCATCTAACCATTATCACCCAAATGAGGACGAGTCTGGTTCCTGCTCTTCCTCTGGAAATGTCTCGGGGCGTTTTTTTTTAATTAAATTTTTTACCACCACCATCACATCCGGCTTGCTCACTAGCGACAAACTGGCTACAAATTTGTGCATTTTTAAAAGCTTTAAATTTATATCCGGAAAGTTTAATTCTGTAAAGTTGCTCTGTGACGATGTTCATTGTTAAAGTGTTATATACGACACGACTAAATTAATAATAATCATATTTAGTGGAATGTTATTAACACTTTGGCATAAACTGACATTTTTTATTATTATTTTATACTTTTTTTTAAAAGCTGCCTTCTACATGGTCTATTAAAAATAAACAACTTTGCATTTTATATTTTTCTATATTCAAATTCAAATTCAAATTTTATTTGTCACGTACACAGTCATTCACAGTACGATATGCAGTGAAATGCTTATACAACCACCCGTGACCTTAAAATCTTTTTTATTTTATTTAATTTTTTGCAAGAAATAAGGAAATAAATAGTGAAATAGAATAAAAATAGAGTAGTTAAACTATAAGACTAACAAGATGCAAGATACAAAAATGTTCAAAAATATATAGGAAATCTAAAAATCTAAAATATAACAACTTATAAAACTTATCTGTCTGTACAAATATTCATGACATATTTGGCTTAACTAATGCAACAGTTCTTGGAAACATTTTAAACCCTGTGTAGCATCTACAGTATGTTCTTTTTTCCATTGTAGTACAAATAACAACAAAAAAAACAATTATGTTAAATGTTATCAAAAATAACGGTTTAAGCTATTGCCTCAGTACAAGTGTATTACATTGATAAGAAAACGTATTTGGAAAACCGCATCCCAGGCCAAACTGCCTGTTTGTGTTTGGGTGGGTCTCTTGTCAGTCATTTTATAGAAGCACCCCCATCTCGGTCTAAAATTTTAATATGCTGCACTGGGTCCATTGCGTAGCATTACCCGTGAGCAAAAATAAAAAAATAAATAACAACAGCGCTTTGTGGGTGGAAAAAAAAAACAAGAATAAACACCAGATTTTGACAAATCTTGCTTAATGCACCTGCAACTGATTGTGTGTGTAAGCAGTCGGTACGTTTGCACGGACAATATTTTTTCAATCCAGTTGAAATCATCATGTTTAGGGATTCCAGCGTAAATGTTTACACAGATGCTGATTGGATAAGATGCGTGTTTACATGGGCGCAGCATTTCACCGGGACATTACTTTGCCGCGTATCGTCATACAGCAACCATTCAAAAGTTTGGATTCATTTTCTACTTTCTAGAACCATACTGGAGATTTCCAAGCTATGGAATAACACATATGGCAGTACGCAGTTAAGTAACAACAGTAGTAGTTTGTTGTTATGTTAAGGTATGAAGGAAGGTCAGCTGTGCTTCAAGCGCATTTGCGAACCCATCAAGCACCATGATGAAACTGGCTCCCATGAAGCCCTTGTCAGGAAAGCGAGACCAAAACTACTCACCTCTGCTTTTTTTTTTTTAAAGAGAGATTATTGTACATTTTATATCATATCAATGTATATTTTATTTATATCAGTGTAGAAAGAAAGAAAAATTAGAGAATACCATGGAATTAGCAGGTGTGTCCAAACTTTTGACTGGTAACGTATACCAAACTCCTTAATTTCCATAAGTGTGGTCTTGATATATTTAGTAGTTATTGTTGTATACATTGATGTAAATGGATTTCGCAGGAAATATTTAAATGACTTGTTGTCTGTTTACCCCTGGAGGGAATTCCTGACGCAGTCCTCGTTTTCCATACTCTAGTCATATCGAGTATCGTCCCCGTAACACACCTGACTGAACGCTAATATGGTGAAACATCTCTGAGATTATACTGCTCCACATTCAGAGAGACTGAAAAGCATGACTAAAGATTTAGAATAATAGTTTTTTTTTTTTTTTTGCATTATGAATAGACTTTCAGTAGCATCACCGGTTGCTGCAGGCTGACGCACTACACACTCCGTGTATGTCCCTCTTCTTCCTTCCCTCCCTCCCTCCCTCCCGTTCTCACTTTCTTTTCCTTCCTCAGCCCCTAAAGCTCAAACGGTGCAGATGAAATGTCAGGATGCGGGGCAGACCGACAAACCCGATTTTCCTCCAGAAAGTGACATGTTCAGAAAATGGAAAGTATCATCCGCATCACGGTGGCGTTTCCCCAGTGTGCCGCTTCTGACTGCAGGCAATGTGCAGAGCTCTCGGAGGATTGATGAATCGCTTTCTTGCCTTTCTTTTTATTATTTCATTCTCTTCTCACCATACACAGCGAACATAATTCGAAGTTAACATTTTTATTTTTTTTTTTTTACATGCATTATGTGCCTCTTGGTTGGTTATTTGATTAATCCGCTTGTTACCCAGTGACTGAGTCACGGTTGTGTAAATAGTGTTTTTGTCATTATTTTGATTTTAATAACGAATACGAGATAATAATACAGTGGTGTGGAAAAAGTGTTTGCCCCCTTACTGATTTCTGTTTTTTTTTTTTTTTGCATGTTTGTCACACTTTAATTGTTCAGATCATCAAACAAATTTAAATATTAGTCAAAGATAACACAAGTAAACACATCATGCAGTTTTTAAATGAAGGTTTTTATTGTTAAGGGAAAATAAAATCCAAAACTACATAGCCCTGTGTAAAAAAAAAAATAATAAAAATAAATAAAAATAAAAGAAAAAAGTGTTTGCCCCCTAAACCGAATAATTGGTTGGGCCACCCATAGCAGCACCATCTGCAATCAAGCAGTCAACCATGTGTCCGTTCCAGAGCTGCGAACTCATCTTGTAGAATTGTTGTAATTCAGCCACATTGGAGGGATTTTGAGCATGAACCGCCTTTTTAAGGTCATGCCACAGCATCTCAATTGGATTTAGGTCAGGACTTTGACTAGGTGTGACAAACATGAAAAAAAAAAAGCAGTAAGGGGGGGGGGGGGACTTTTTCACACCACTGTACAATACGTACTATGTGCATGTATGTACATACTACAATATTTAGGGCCTTTCCAGGAGGACTTGTACTGATTTCGAGGTCACATGATCAACTCGATTCAACAAATGATGTAACTTCTCATGGCACCAGGACCAGTTTTACCACGATGATTCATGACTTACTCAACAAACACCTAGTACCCTGGATTGCGTTTATTGATACAATGATGTGCAAAAAACATTCAATGCATGGAAGATCTGCATGCAGAAACACCTTGTTGACGAGAGGAACATAGGCAGACTGGTTTGATTTAAGAGTAGGTATTAAAAACAAACCCAAAGTATTTAATAAATATTTGAATGCTGTGCAACTCCTTCCAGTCTTCTGCTCGACACTCCAGTCCAGTAGGTGGCAGTATTGCACCGACCGGCCATGAATCTAAAAGAAGAAGAAAATCATAATACGTTTGTTTTCAGCCGGTTTGTATTTTGCTATAAAAGCTGTGAGGTATTTTTTAAGGAATTTGACTCTGATTTGAAAACATCAGTGAATTAATTCAACCAATAAAAAATGAATTAAGAAAAGATTTAATTGCATAATCGATTTAGAATACAGCAATAATTAAAGACGTGATTAACCACACACCACTGTGGTGAGCAGAAAAGCATCTCACATAAAAAATTCAGATATTTTTGTAGATTCATAACATAAAATTCTAGTTACGTTGATGACAAAAAGTTCAGTAAATACTCATGTAACATGTACAACAGTACACCATCATTTCTTCATATTAAATGGCAAACGAAATAAAGGAAATGGTAACAAATCTTTTACTAATACATTACAATTTAAAAATGGTTTGTTTACATAATAACCTCATTTCCCCTCTCGTCTGTTTCAACCACTCAGCACTCAGCATCACCAGTATACTCATCACCGTCCTGATCATCTAACATCATCTCAACATGTTGTTTTTTTATTTTATTTTTGAATGATTCATAGGCCCTAAATAGTCTTCCAGGAACCCTGGAGAAATTTTCCTTACGACTACATTAAAAATACAAAAAAAAGGCTGCTTCAAGACTTTTGCCATTGTATTGTATTAGCGGAAGAACTGATATTCAGCTAGGTAAAAATGTCTATGTCATAACCAAGTATTACAGATGAAATGTCAAGTGGGATTATTATTATTATTCTTGTTTTTTTGACCAGGGAGATGCTCTTCCTCTGACTGAGGGCGGTCTAGCTGGAGGGCGGTCAAGCCACCTGTTTTTGTATTCCTCAGTCTTAGTCAATTACGAAACTGCTGCACATTTCATGCGGTCAGAAAAAAAAAAGATCAATCCCCTTGATGAACCTGATGTGATATGAAGCTACTGTATAGCCTGCACTGTATATGGAGAGCTCGTGGCTGCTTTCGTGTTCTTTAATACCCGTGCTGCAGTGAGAGCTATAGATTTGTTCAGACTGGATTATTCCCTGCTTTTACTTTTTGTTAAACCACCAAGCATTAGACAGAATATATAGACAACAACACATATAAAATGCAAATTTGTGTAGTAGTGCAAACAACAATTTGCATCACATATGGGAAATGAAATTGTGATGTATGAGGATTTGTACGATACAGTATTTGTAGATAAGAAGCAGGGTGTAATACCTATCTACAGAAACATGTTGGGGTTTCTGTAGCAGCTGGCAGATGATCCTGGTCAGCTGTTTATGAGGGTGATTACATAAGGAAAGAAATAGCTCCTGCGTCTGGTATACAGCGTTCTGTAGCGGCTGCCCGAGGGGAGGAGTTGAAAACGGTTCTGTTCAGGGTCTGAGGAATCGGTAATGATTTTTCCTTCCCATTTTCAGGTTCCTGTAGAACACAAGTCATACAGAGTGATCAGGGGAACACCATTGATTTTTTTTTTTTTCTGCTAGTCTTGTTAGCTGCTTGCTGCATTCTGTTTCTATCCTGTTTTGTGGCCCCTTCAGTCCAGGACTGATTTGATGAGTGTGGTGTTGAACTGCACCAGCAGCTCCTGTGGCAGACCATGCTCTCTCTGCTTTTTGCAAAAAGGAGATTCTCTGCTGGTCCTTTTGAGGATGGAGTCGATTGATGTTGGTCTCTCACTTCGGGTCATGGGAAATGATAGTCCGGGTGACACGGGAGCTGTTGGATGTGGTGAGTGGGAGCAGTGCAGGGGATTGTCTCTTAAAAGTCCACTTTCAGCTCCAGGATCATTAGAAATCACCTCCCGATGGGATGGCATACTGTTACTGACACCAATGTGCCAATTCGATTAACGCTGCGATTCTATAAATATGACCATTTTATACATATTCCGATTCAGTATTACATTTTCCCCCGATTTTGTCGCAGTTTTAAATCTTAAAAAAAAAAAAAAAAGTCTAATGATTATAATTTTTTTCTCACTTTAAAACCAAGCGCAGCGTTTAAACAATACAAACAAACTTCAAATACCAGAGTTTAACATGTAACTGAGTAGCACATCTCTCTGTCATCCGCCATAATTAGCAAATAATTCACTCCACACTGGATGAAAATGTGTAAATAATTCAGAATGCGCCATGCGTGGCTTCTAATGGACAAGATTTTCGACTAATTGACGCTCGTGGTGTTTCGAGACTGGTGTAAATGTGTGTAGACACCGAAATAAGTGGGTTTGAGGCTAATTCGCTTGTAGAGTTTGGAGAAAAAGGCAGATCGGAGGCTTTTAATGCGCAAATCATTTATATCTGAGGCTGATCGGCTGATCACCGGTCACGAACCAATCAAACTGAAAACCAGCCGATTCTGGTCACTGGCCACTACATCTGTAATATAAATGTACTATTTTTATATGTAATGTCTTTTATACATAATATATATATACAATACATGAATCGCCACACAGAATAATCATGATTCGTAACTGGATAGATTGCCCCGCCCAACCCCCCCCCCCGTCTCTAATGTTCATCTCCAGGTTGTTCCGACTAGCCGCTCAGACTTGTACTGTAGCCGTCTTGAATAATTCCAGCGACCGCAGTTTTGTATGCAAACTTAATTAGTTTAACAGCTGGGTTCCTGGAGCTGCAGTCATTAATGTAAAGGGAGAAGGGCAGTAAGGAGAATACACATCCCGGGGGAGCACTGTCCCTATACCAGAAGTGACATCCCCCAGTCTCACATGCTGTTTCCTGCCTTTCATGAAGCTGGTGATCCACGAACAGATGGCAGGAGATTTAGGAAGCTGAGAGAGGATTTCAGGAATAATTTTGTAAACAGGTGAGCTTTTAGGTCCACAAACAAGGTGCTTTACACCGATTTACAGAAATTCTTCGCCCACCAACCTGCTTGCCTGGTACACAAACTGTACGGGGTCTAAACGTGATGCTGCACCAGGGACCTCTTTTTACCTGATCATACTGTAATTCTCTCTCTCTCTCTCTGAGATGGACTTCATCACCTGTTGCACTTTGAACATACAGTGTGAAGCTCCTATTTTTCAATTATAAATGATATCGTGTCTGTAATACCATGCAGTGCCAGTTTGATAGCTGATTCATAGAGAAGTCCAGTTTTCCGCCCCACAATCCCAAAGTTATTCAATCTGCCATGCGATGTGGTGCGTCAGTTCATCACAGTTAGACGTTTTACAGATTAGCCTTAGCGTGAAATATCAACAAAAGACACACACATACAGATCCATCCTCCATACGTCCTGCTTACTGTAAATCTGTTGCTCGAGTGGAACGCCGTCAATCAAAGTGCTGAGGAACATGAGTCAGCTTCAATATGGAGATATGACCGTTTCACAGTCTGTGACCTTTTTTTTTTTTTTATATCCGTTTTTATAGATAACAAAGTGCCTGACGGTGTGTCAGAAACCGCAGCACGTCTGAGGTCTGAAAAGCTTCACACAAAGCTGTGTGTGATGACTTGCCCTACAGTACGTTCACGCTTGTAAAACCAAGTTTTTGTATTTCATTTCTTGTCGTATTGCTTGTGCTCATGCACGTTCCATGGTTTATTAATGAATTCATTTATTTATTATTGTTTTATGATAAATATTGGTAGTCACAATATAAAAGCTAGTTATCAAAAGATATCTAGTGAAACTAAATAGTTCATTAATCAGTGCAAAAATCGGTTGCTCGATTTTTAACTACTGCCTTCCAGTCTTTATCGATCTGTGGAATGTCTGCATACGCATTTAACGGAAGATTGGTACAGTATATGTGCATGAGGATAGTAGTGATGGGTCGGTCATGCACGATTTGTTCTTTTTGAACGAGTCTTTAACGTGACTCAGAAGAACGAGTAGTCTCAGAGAGTGATTGATTCGTTTTCTACTGGGCGCGTATGCGTAAAGCATTGCAAAACCTCCATAGGTTATATACAGGAAACAGAAATGAGTAGCTCACCTCTCGAGTCTTTTGGACCAACTCGTTGGTTCTTTTGTCACGTGACTCCCATAGGCGCTATGCAGTGCAACAGATTCAAAAGAACGAACAACTCGGACTAGAAGACTTCATGAGAAGAACCGCTCAGTTCTGTTTAAGGTGTAATGCGCTGCATAGCATCTATGAGGGTCACGTGATGTTCATGCTGTTTCCTGCCTTTCATGAAGCTGGTGATCCACGGACAGATGGCAAGAGATTTAGAGCTTTATAATTTTGTTAACGGGTGAGCTTTTAGAACCACAAACAAGACAGAAATTCTTCGCCCACCAACCTGCTTGCCTGGTCCACAAACTGTACGGGGTCTGAACGTAATGCTGCACCAGGGACCTGTTAAAGATCTGAGTGAAGATTGGAGCCGGGTGGTCAGCAAAAGGCTTCGAGACATGAGAGGGAGTTATTTTGACTAATCTTTGCAGCTGTACAACAAATAACTCTTAGGATGCTTTTCATTGCAAAAATGTGACCACAGATATGGCACGTAGTTGCATTATATGACTCATATGTAGTTGCACTTTCGATTTAAAATATACTGAGAATTCGTTGGCTACATGATCACATGATCACCACCGTCCATGGTGCATGCAGTTACCAGGAATCTGTAACACTCGTCAAGTCACCTGGATTTCAACAGCACAACACGCCATATTTATTATACGGTTACACAACCGTTAAAACTTAAAATTATTATTATTTTTTTTATTGAGATGATTGAAATTGAAATGATGGAAGATGCTCATTTTAGCCAGCTTTGGAGCTCTGTTTTTGAAGAAAATATTCACCCCTGAGGAAATGGTACAGAGCTGCAGGTGTTTCACTCTATTGTTTTAGGATATGATGAAATTTTGTTAGTACTTTATTTATTGTCTTTTTTTTTTTCTTTTCTTTGTTAAGAAAGTTTTTTTTATGTTTATGAATGAAAATTAAAAAAGGAGTTTTTTAAACCATAAGGCTTCTTCATTTACATTTTGCTAGCATTGTCTAACCATCAAATCATGACCAGAGTGTATCCTTACACCCGACATTTACTCATATGTCAGTAACATACACATACTACCGTATATGCGACAACTAAAAGCAGCGATTTTATTCTTTTTTATACTTACCAGTCTAGTGGGAAAACTTGCATTTCGTACATTATTTTTGTAGGTTTTGTGAAAGTCTGCATCTCATTTCCACCGTCACAGTGTTACAGAGTGATAGGAGCTTGCAAATGCAATCGTCATTTGTGGCATTCTGGGTTCTCCTTGTTATTTGCTGTTGTGCTTGTAAATCTCTATTTGCTAGACGTTTGTTGTCTTGAATAATGTTTTTGCACTGAAGCACAGTAACTCTGTATTTTTTTTTTTTTTTTTTTTTTTTTGAGGAACTACAGTAGTGGAGGCAGGTTTACTGGGGTTTTTCTTTATGTATTTATAGATACTGTATATTAGGCTTTACTGTATGTGTACATGTGTAAGAATCTGATTTCCAAACATTAGTATTCCATCAAAACAGATACAGTATAACAAGAAAATATCTGTAGGCCAGAAAGGAAATCACCATATTATGTACAAGACAAAGGAAAAAAGGGAAGCTTTTTGGTTTTGCATGCATAAAAAATAAATAAATAAATAAATAAATAAATAAATAAAAAGCAGGTGCTTCCTCCTCCGGCTGGTTCTCCAGGTTGTTCAGTAAAACTGCACCTGAGCAGGTAACTTCCTTATGAAACTGCACTAACTGTACCAGAGACTATTTTGAACAAAGGGTCGTCACACCCCTCGCTGACTCTGTTTCATTGGTTACTGTTTCCTGCTTTTCATAGTATTTTTTTATATATGGAAACAGTGATTATATACTGTATATATACACCTCCTACACTAGTGCAGCATGTCAGAATCGTGCCAAAAACGAAAATAGCACGTACACTCTTAATTTAAACCTGTCTCTTTGGGCTCCAACAGCAACACACAAAAATAACTTGGTTATCTTTACACTTTTTCCTACCTCATATCTTTTATTCCATATTATCACTCAGATCGCATATCCGTTCCGTTTCTCTTTGCCTTTCAGCTTTATTCAGCTTTAACAGAAATGAGTAGCTCACCTCTCGAGTCTTTTGGTCCGAATCGTTCGTTCGGCCTGAATCACGTGACTCCCATAGACACTATGCAGTGCAACAGATTCAAAAGAAAGAACGACTCGGACTAGAATACGCATGAGAAGAACCGCTCGTTTCTGTTCCCGCTGTAATGCGCTGCATACAGTAGCGTCTATGGGACAAAAGAACGAACGACTCGGACAAGAAGATATGATGCCGAGCTGCTCATTCTGTTTATCATAATATGTCCTCAGCTGCATTGTAATATTTTCATCACTGGAACCAAGATTTGTATATGTAGACGTGTTTGGGGTCTGTTTATTGAAAACGTAACATTTTGATCTCTTTCTGATCAAAAGAACAACACGAACGCAATGACTCAAAAGAAGATTCGTTCACTTTGATGAACGAGATTCAAAGAACCGAGTCACTAAGATGATCCAGACTTCCCATCACTAGAGGATAGCTTAGATGACTAGAGGTCACCTTAGATCCTTTGCATGTCGTACAGTAAATGAAAATTAATTACAGGTAGAGATTTGAATTGCAAACTGAAACATGAAGAAACGTAGAAACACTCCTTTGAAATGTGCTGAAGTTGCAGCGTACAGAAATAAAGTGTCTCATGTCACTTTGTCTTTTACCGGCTACAATCGTCTGTTGCTTCCAGTTTTGAAGTGTTCAGCATTTGAAGTCTGTTGAAATCTGTTAAAGACTCAGGATCAGCACTGTTTCTCTCATATTCGGCCTCTAAAGGGCAGAATAACATCACGACTCGGCCACTAAACTACAGTACCATGTACCTTCTGCGCCACGTCTGAGGAACCTGCTTCTGGCCGTGAATCTCAGAACAGTCTGTTTCGGGAAGAAGACAAGTGCGTGTTTGTCTATCAGTCCGTCGGTTCGCGGGATTTCAAATGCACGACAGGAGGGAGTCTTTTTATAAAACAAAAGCCTCGTGTCCGGGTTTGTTTGCGTTGTTGAATTTTAAATAAGTGTTCGAATTCAGAGCGAAAGGTCAGCTCATATCCATTCTCGGAGGCCCGTGCACGAGCGCAGGGGTTGCGTTTTGAATTTGACCTTCTGCTTTTTCAGTCTCTTCTCAGCGAGGCATGTTCGGCTCTCTCTGCCTGAAGTGGATGTAATATTAAAATTGAACAGTGGCGAAAAACTTATCAACTGAATGTTTATGTACTGTATCCGGCGAGCACGCAGCCTTTCTCCCCTGCCCACATCACTCACATCGCCGTAATCTTTATTATTCCTTTCTAACTTCACTTCCCGTGTTTAGGGTTTTAAGTGGTTTATTGTGAGAGCACGCAGTCACGAGTTGCTCTGCTGCCGAAGCAGATTCACTAATCAATTCACTAAAGAAGAAATCTCACAGTTGCTTACAAAATTCTTAAGACAAGAATGAGAACGGAATGTTAGAAATAAGTAGGTCATGTCAAACAAAACAAAAAAAACTAAACAGGCAATTTGTGCATCCAGTGTATAAATAAGTTCATAGTAATATGATGTTCCCATAAAAACTAACATTTATACTATAATTAGAAAAAGAGCATTAATGCAAACCTGTGATTTCCCTCACAGCTGGAAAACCACCATTAGAGCTGAATTGAGAGATTAAGACCGCCAGGGTATGAATCGTACTCAGCGCATTATCGTTATTACCTAATGAGAAAATCCAGGAGCACTTTCTTTTATTATTGGTCTTGTAGCTGAGTGTAGATTAATACGTGGTTTAGTATTTGTAAAGACCGGATAGAGATTATCCACTAGGCCAGTACGCAATAACGGATTTACAAATTCAAATTCAAATTTGAATGTGACAAATAAAATTTGAATTTGTAACAAAGTACAGTAAAGCTTTACATACCACCCAAATATGGTTCTGCATTGCTACCCACCTGGGCTTGTATTCACAAAGCTTCTTAAGCCTAAAAGTTGCTCCTAGTGACGAAATTCTAAGAAAATTCTTAGAATTATGACATCTTCTTAGAATTTCCCCTTAAATTTAGGACTAAATCTTAGTAAAGATAAAAATGATTCACAAAAGATCTTAGCCCTAAAAACAGGTCCTAAGATAAAAACTGTTAAGAGTAGAGGGGAGGACTTGTTGTTTTACTTCCGTCCGTCTCTCTTGGATTGTTAACTACATACCATCGAAAAGTGAAACTTAAATAGACTGTCCTGCAATCATGTAAATTGGTAAAAGCTGAGCCATTTTTCTCCCTTCAATCTAAAATGGAAGTAATTTTTGATTGATAAAGTAATAAAATCAGTAAATAACTGTAATAACTTAAATATATTAATTACTGTGTGGAAATTCGTTGCTTCTAAAGTAGACACATTTTCAACATTTGGCTGTTTTTAATTAACTTTAAGATATTTACTGTAGCCCATAATAGAAACTTTGCATAAAGTCACCCTCGTTCATGATTATATAATTTGTTATCATACATTCTATTTTCACCAAGAGTCCATTTTAAGACCTTGACAGATTTCTTTTT
>JAAGKR010000101.1:225495-311175 GCA_011419295.1 Clarias macrocephalus
ACGCAGTCACGAGTTGCTCTGCTGCCGAAGCAGATTCACTAATCAATTCACTAAAGAAGAAATCTCACAGTTGCTTACAAAATTCTTAAGACAAGAATGAGAACGGAATGTTAGAAATAAGTAGGTCATGTCAAACAAAACAAAAAAAACTAAACAGGCAATTTGTGCATCCAGTGTATAAATAAGTTCATAGTAATATGATGTTCCCATAAAAACTAACATTTATACTATAATTAGAAAAAGAGCATTAATGCAAACCTGTGATTTCCCTCACAGCTGGAAAACCACCATTAGAGCTGAATTGAGAGATTAAGACCGCCAGGGTATGAATCGTACTCAGCGCATTATCGTTATTACCTAATGAGAAAATCCAGGAGCACTTTCTTTTATTATTGGTCTTGTAGCTGAGTGTAGATTAATATGTGGTTTAGTATTTGTAAAGACCGGATAGAGATTATCCACTAGGCCAGTACGCAATAACGGATTTACAAATTCAAATTCAAATTTGAATGTGACAAATAAAATTTGAATTTGTAACAAAGTACAGTAAAGCTTTACATACCACCCTATACGACCAAAAGTATGTGAACACCTCGCCTTTGTGCCACAAAGTCTGAGGCTTATGATCGTCTAGAATGCTTTCCCTTATGCTGAAGTTAAGAGACCCAAATATGGTTCTGCATTGCTACCCACCTGGGCTTGTATTCACAAAGCTTCTTAAGCCTAAAAGTTGCTCCTAGTGATGAAATTCTAAGAAAATTCTTAGAATTATGACATCTTCTTAGAATTTCCCCTTAAATTTAGGACAAAATCTTAGTAAAGATAAAAATGATTCACAAAAGATCTTAGCCCTAAAAACAGGTCCTAAGATAAAAACTGTTAAGAGTAGAGGGGAGGACTTGTTGTTTTACTTCCGTCCGTTTCTCTTGGATTGTTAACTACATACCATCGAAAAGTGAAACTTAAATAGACTGTCCTGCAATCATGTAAATTGGTAAAAGCTGAGCCATTTTTCTCCCTTCAATCTAAAATGGAAGTAATTTTTGATTGATAAAGTAATAAAATCAGTAAATAACTGTAATAACTTAAATATATTAATTACTGTGTGGAAATTCGTTGCTTCTAAAGTAGACACATTTTCAACATTTGGCTGTTTTTAATTAACTTTAAGATATTTACTGTAGCCCATAATAGAAACTTTGCATAAAGTCACCCTCGTTCATGATTATATAATTTGTTATCATACATTCTATTTTCACCAAGAGTCCATTTTAAGACCTTGACAGATTTCTTTTTATCAACCAATCACAGTCCTTGAATCACTGCATCCTCCCTAGCAACGGGGTCAGCCACACCTCCTCACTATGCTGAAAGTTTTTGTGCTTTTCTTCCTCAGAGTTGCTCTGAGAAGTTTCCTAAATCACTTTTAGTCTAGGACTCTCAGCTAGGACTTTTTAAGTTAAGATCGGAGCTCTCTGAGATAATTCTAAGAAGCTTTGTGAATACGGGCTCTGATCAGTAACCCTACGGCTTTTAACATTGACCTGCCCCCGCTCTCAATAGTGCTGCGAATCATCGGGGGCGACCCGATTCGATATTATCACAACACCTGGGTGCTGATTCAATTTGTATTGCGATTCTATACGTATTGCGATTTTATAAATTCCCTGATTCAATATTACAATTATTTCAGATTTTTGTTACAATTTTAAACAAACTTAGCAAATCATTTGCTCCTGCCACACAATATGCTGTGCTGTGTAAATAATAATAATAATAATAATAATAATAATAATATAAAATTATAACAGAATTTTAACCACTTTATACAAAAAAAACTTATAAAAATAGAAAATTTTTGGGTTGTGGGATCAGTGTGGCGATACATGATACATGGCAGAATCACTATACTGTACATGACTGAAATGATTTTCCCTCCATCTCTAACTCTCAGGGAGGGAATAATCAAGCACACAGGGGTGTCATGGTGGACATGTTTCCCCACACATTTTTTTTCTTTTCCTTTCGTTACTTTTACTGCAGGTTGGAGTTTGTTCTTGGAATTGGGGTTGAATCATGTTTTCACTGCAGCTGAATCATGCTAGAGCTCAAGGCAACAGGGCCGACATCTCCTTTTATTCAAGGTCCTGGAGTCCATCTATCAATCTTATCTATTTGGGCCCAAGATATATATATATTTTATTGCAGTTGTTTAACTTGTTTTACTTTATGTTTCTGTACTTTACTGTAGCTGTCTGCCTGATGGTGCTCCGGTCATTTTGATTTTTTTTTTTTTTACTGTTTTTTTTCTTTTTTTCTTTTAATACTTAAAAAAAAATTAAATAAAAAAAGCTTGGCCTTAAAGAATGTGGCCATGACCATGGGCTGTTTTGCTTCCCTAGATGAAATACATTGATACATGCACAATCTGCATTTTCATTTAAAAGCGAACAGCACCGACAGTGATTTAAAAAAAAAAAAAAAAAAAAAAACCTGCATGGATTTTCATTTTCATGTTTCATAAGAGATGATTATTTGCTGTTTGTATTTATGACCTTTGTCAGCATACTGCCAGTGTAGACGAGTACAATCCTGCTCAAAATAAATCATTGTGTTCTATACACTGTGAGCTTCACAGGCATTCAATCTGCTTACACACACATCCTCACGTGTGAAGGGTCTGAAAAGCCAATTAGCGGCTACAGTGTTTGGGCTACTGATTTATTATTTTTTTCTTTCCTTCCTTCCCAGATCTGCCAAGCCGCCACTGGCTAGGTCCTTGAGCAAACCCTTCACCCTAAATTGCTCAATTGTTTCCTAACGTGTACGTCACTTTCAGCCCACTGAGTAAATGTAAATGTCAATCCTCTTATTGAACGAACCATTTCTCTCGACTGTAAGCTTCTGTAACTAAGCTTTATGAGGCTTTCACACACTCTGGCATGTGCTACTTGTGTGATATCTGTTGTGTCTTTAAACAGAATGTTTCATAAAATACAACATGTCAGGGGACCGGATTCGAACAAATCCAGGTCGGCATTTCTGCCGCTTCTTTCCTCGATACTGATGCTCACAAGCAGACTGTAATCAACCTTTAAAACTGTGAAGTGTGCGGAAATGAGTACATAAAAGAAATGCACAAAAGTGGACTCATTTTTAGATAACCTGCTAGGGGTAGCTTTTTGGTTAAGGTGTTGGACTACATTTCGAAAGGGCATTGGTTCAAACCCCCGGACCCCCCCATTTTGCTACCTGAGCACGGCCCTTAACCCTCATCTGCTTAGGTGTATAATGAGATAGGAATGTAAGTTGATAAGCATGTCTGCCAAATTCTGTACAAGTAAATGTCATGTAAATGCTATGTGGGTAAAACCTCCAGTGTGTTTGTCCAGAAGTGACTATGCACAAAAAAAAAAGTGGTAGTTTTTTAATAATGTGTACAGTAAAGCAAGCTATCGTATAGACA
Organism: Clarias macrocephalus; assembly: GCA_011419295.1. Classification (NCBI taxonomy): domain Eukaryota; kingdom Metazoa; phylum Chordata; class Actinopteri; order Siluriformes; family Clariidae; genus Clarias; species Clarias macrocephalus. Next base: position 228,962 of record JAAGKR010000101.1, read on the forward strand.
CTATATATATATATATATAGATTTGTTGTACTTTTTTTTATATATATTGACAAGGTCAGGATGTTGTTGGTGGACATTTTCTGATCATGAACGACCAAGCAGGAGTGGGCAAATTCAAGCCAACTTCCACGGAGTAATCTTGTGCATACATGAGCTCACAGACATCCGTCACTGCTGTTGTTGTGGTTGACCAGAGATCGAGAGTTTGCCATCCCTCCCACTGAGATAACACGCCACTTTTGCTCTCTTGACTTCTGGTCGTGCATAGCTGAGGCATCATTGGGAGTTGAGCTTGCAGTCTTCCAGCTAGCGTTCTGGGCTATTTTGCTTTTATTTTTGGTTACATGTTGGTCAAATAGCATTAACAGAAAAACATGGGCATCCTTTTTCTGGTTGCTGATCCAAGTCATCCACCACGTAACTGCAAATAAAATGATAACAGCCTGGACACAGTGTCTTCTTGCCCCAGGTGCCAACGCCCAACCCCCAATTGGCAATAAGGTAAATTTGGCCAATTGAAAGGGCTCTCCCTGTGAAGGGTTTAACTTTTGCTTTAAATAGGCCATGGCTATCAATACCCTACTAGATCACATCGATATCAGAGACTCAAAGGGAACTAGAGATGCAAAATCAGTCCAGTTTTTACAAACCAAATTTTTATTTTTACACTTTTGAAATTAAGAACAGGCAACATTGTTGTGTGTAACTCAGTTTAGACTCAGTTTTAAAACTCAATTCTGTTCTGAGGATATGAGACACACTGTAGGTGACATGTGCCAACCAACCACCAACCAAACCCCTCTGTTTTAAGGTTCTTCCCAGAATTCAAATCCAGTCCTGGGCCCGTATTCACAAAGCTTCTTAGAATTCTCTCAGAGAGTTCCTATCTTAGCCTAAAAAGTCCTAGCTGGGAGTCCTAGACTAAAAGTGATTTAGCAAACTTCTTAGAGTAAGGAAAGTGCAAAAACTTTTATCTTACTGGGTTGACCCCGTTGTTAGGGATGATGCAGCAATTCAAGGACTGTGATTGGTTGATAAAAAAACGAGTAGTGTTTACTTTTAGCCTTCTGTAGGGTTTTTTAATATTTCTTCTTTCAGCTATTTTGTCCTCTGCTATAGAAACTCTTAAGCCTCTTAAAAGTCCTCCTCTCTACTCTTAACAATTTTTACCTTACGAGCTGTTTTTAGGACTAAGATGTTTCGTGAATCATTTGTATCTTTACTAAGATTTAGTCCTAAATTTAAGGGGAAATTCTAAGAAAATGTCATAATTCTAAGAATATTCTTAGAATTTCGTCACTAGGAGCAACTTTTAGGCTTAAGAAGCTTTGTGAATACGGGCCTGGAGGGCCAGTGTCCAGCACGGTTTATAATTCAAACAACCAAACACACCCATTGAACCTGGTAATGAACAGATTAGTTGAATCAGCTTTGTAGGCGGTTTCATTCCCGAAGTCTCCTGGGACCGTCTCCAGGCTACCTGATACCCCGTCCAGGACGAGCGGTATAGAGAACGAACGAATGAATGAATGAATGATTTCACCGTACCGCATAAGTGCTAATGTATAAATGCGCTTCAGCATAACCAGATCCATCCAAAATGGCCTTCAGCAGTCCATGTCAATGTCGTCAGGCTTTTCAGTTTTGAAGAGAAGGCATGTGTGTTTGTCTGGTGTGGATCCCAAAGCCATACCCATCGCTCCTAAAAGGTCAGCAGGGAGTGAGCTCTAATGCTTGAAGCATTGACCTTCTCAATAAGGTGCTCACTTTAATAAGGTGTCTGTCCTGCATCTGAATCCGGACTGAAATAGAAAGCCTGCTTAGTCTTAATCCACTCGCAGTGTTTGCAGTCTGCTAAAAGGAGAGGCAATTTAAACACACACCTGGCCATGTTCTCCGAGCTTTGATTGCAACGCGCCGTAGCATTAACTCGGTAAATTGCATTCTGGATGCAGGATTGGCCTTTGTCCAGGACAGATTAATTCTGTGTGTGAAGAGAGTAGGCCACTTTGGTCGCTGCCAAGTTTGCGTGGCTTCTTCTAGAAAACCAGCAACAATAACACTCTTGTTAGGGATTTGTCCCTTTAGATTAGCCACGTCGAGGCCTTTATCTTACCCGTCATGTCCCTGAGCTGCCGAAACAGGCTCATATTGTTTTTCGTCAGGTTTTTCATTACAGCCAGGCCTCTGTGTTCGCCTCCGCCGCTAGAGTTTGCCATTTGACGGTGTTTTTAATCCTAGCGGCTCCGACGTTTCCCATAAGAAGAGCCTCAGACACAAGATACGAGATACACTTACTCTACTTTTCCTGAAGGTGAGATTCCGGGACCATTTTTCCGTTCCGATTCTCACACACGGGGGTTTTATTTTTGTGCTCGCTGCTGAGTGCGCTGTCTCATGAGAACCTAGCCACTAAAGGCATTGTTTAGGAGCACACAAAGGCTCTCTATAGCTTCAGGATTCAGGTTTAAATCCCAGCCGTGCCGTGTCGGCGGGGTAAATGAGGAGAGAGCTGCTGGCAGGGAACGATGCCGGTTTCCTGTCTGAGACGGGCTTCAGTCAGCCAGGTCATTCAAATATCTAGTGGATTATTAGGCTTGTTATTATATTGAAGGATGTTGGATGAGTCATGTCTTTTGAATGAACGGCTTTAACATTAAACGCAGATCGAGTCCCGGATACCCCAGTTTTTCCAATCCAACCTTGGCCGCAGTAATTGCTTACTCCAAATGCGTGTACTGTATTTTTAATGCCGAGCTCCATTTAGAAGGATGCTATAATGGTAGGCAGCATTTGTTGTACTGCATTTCACCCCGTGTTTTTTTTGGAAGGCAGAAAAACTCTTTTCACAGCACACAGTCTAGAAACAGAATCGACCTGGAACTAGTGCTAGTGTCACGATACCGAAATGTTTCTTTCGACACCATCACAAAGTTTCATGCGTTACAGTATCTTCTTTCTGAGCCAGAGGACTGCATTTAAATGGGTTACAGTACATTTCTTATAGCAAAGAACCAAATTCATTTGGGAGATAGATTTATTATTATTATTATTATTATTAATTTTTATTTTTTTTATTTTTTACTGAGACTGATTAGCTTTATCTTTATCTGGCGTCTAATGGAGTCTAAGGGTCCTGATCAGCCATAACATTACGGTGCAAAACATTATGCCCGGTATTGTGTAGACCCGCTCTGTGCCACCTGGGCAGCTCTGGCCCTTTAGGGCGTGACTCGACAACACCTCTGGGGGGGTGTGCGGTTGTGTCTGGCACCAGGATGTTGGCTGCAGATCCTTTGGGATCCTTGCATGATCGATCACACTGGGAGTCTGGAGGACGGGTCTGCGGCCTTGGGCTCTTTGCAGGCCCTGTGTGTGGTGGGCTCTGGTGCACTGGGTCTTCTGATGCCCTTCTAATGCCTTTGATGCACAGCATTGACTTTTTTTGGTGAGTCCTGCTTCATTGTGATCTCTGTGGAATTCTCTAGGGTTAGGGTTTAGTGGTACGTAATCGATAATCAACGTACATGTGTTGACGTTATGTTCTGTTAATGTTATGATCGGCTGATCGGTGTAGTGTGAATTGTTCAGTTTTATTTATGTTTTTAATTTCATCTATTTGTTTGCAGAACAAGTAGTCATAAAATATTGTAGTGTACTATAGTATTGAAAAACTAATAATCATTGATGATCTATAATATATGTGCTATAAATCCTGTCTCCGTGCTCTGTCTCCTAACAGTGCGATAAGTTAGATATCGCACTCAGTGGATGACTTTAATTATGGAAATATTTTACACATTTACCCAGGTCATGCACTTTTTAGATGCTCCCTTACTTTGGCCTTTGACCAGCGTTTCTGAGAGATTAGATTCAGCGGATTAACTACACATATTCTTGAATAGTAATAGATAAGAGATTCTCAAATGTTGCCACGCTTTAAAACTGCACAGTGCTGCTGTGTGTAGGGGCTTTTTTTTTTTTTTTTTTTTTTAACCCAAACATCTGCATATTTCAACTTCTTTGCTGTTGCCATCTCTTCAAGTCTATTCTCTGAACAAACAAACAAAACAAATAAAAAAAAACAAAACCCTGCTCTGCTTTCTCCACTGTTGCTCACGATTCATTTAACGCTTCCTGTGGCTCATGTAACAAACGCAGTCGTTTGTTTGTACTTAAAAAGACAGATTCATATTAGCCGGATGAAATAGCAGTTTTGCGATCTGTTGTTTTTAACATAATCAGAATATAATCCCGGTCGCTTTAACACTGATGGCACTTTCTGACATGTTGGTTTAAGGTAATCCATCAATCCACTAATAATCGCCTAATAAACACAGAACAAAACAAAAACAATCAATACTAAGCATTAATCCCACAATTCACTGGGAGGAGTAGCATGGATTTATGGGCGGGGAGCTAAAGCAGCGAAACATGACGTACTGCATTTTTGGTATGTAAGCGCGGGTAGGAGAGACTGACGCGTAGGACGAATTTATAGAACACCGGAATACCGCGCAAAACTACCTGAAAGTAGAATTAGATGGTTATGTAGATTATTCTATGGATAAGGTGTGTGTGTGTGTGTGTGTGTGTGTGTGTGTGTGTGTGTGTGTGTGTGTGTGTGTGTGCGTGCGTGTGCGCTCTGGAGGCTGCGTGGAGAAATAAATCTTAAATTGTGAACCACTTGGAAATTAAGAACCTACTTTTTGTTTGTTTGTTTGTTTGTTTGTTTGTTTGTTTGTTTGTTAGCTGCCATGAAGTAGGGCTGCACAATTTGATAAAAATAAAAATAAAAAAATCACATTGCGATTATTTTGACACTTACTATGATATGGATTTAAACTGCTATTTAAAATACATAACTATTAAACATATCATTTTGTATTCAAATGTATTTATGTAGGCTTACAGCAAGTAATTGGGCAATTGATCTTATTCAGAGGATGGGTGCCAATATTTATTTATTAATACAAAATGGTTTAAAAATAAGTAAATAAACAAATACTTAAAATGATTGGCATATTCTACATACATTTCAGACTATGTGTATATTACCTCTAATAATTTGCCGCCTTTTGTGATTAAATAATTGCACAAGTCCAAATCGCGACATAGGTTTTTTTATTTTATGTGACTAACTGTGCAGCACTACGTCCTCTACATTTGTACATTCTTGTTTTTTTTTTGTTTTTTTTTTAAGCATATTAGAAGTACATCCGGTACTAATGACAATCTTTAATCAAACCTTTTTGCGAGTAGCTACTTACAGTAATATGGCTGATCTGATAGTTTGTGAATTGTAGCCTGAAATCATGAAAATACAGTTTAAGGAGAAATGTGGGCGATTTTTATCCTTAATTAGGATATCCTTAAATATCCTTAATTCTAGCCAAGCCTATCTATAATTCATCAATCTATAATATCTACAAACCAAGTCTAAGTCAAATGTTACTAAAATTGTAAGCGAAACGTTCTCGTCCTATTGGCAGAGAATTTTGCTTCTTTCAAGAAATCGATTCCTCAAAACTACGTCTGCCAATCCTACAAGACTTTTTAGCTTAAAATTTACTTTAAAAAAAGTTGATTAAAAATAAACTTTATAATCCTACTGTCCATTTGGTTTGTAATGATAAAATCTCTTATTTTGAGAAAGTGCTTAAGATAGGGAAAAAGGTTAAAACTTTGAAGATGGCCGTATATCTTCATGGCTGTGCTCGGATAAGATGGATGCGAACTTTATATACCAGCTTGAGATTGAATGACTAAGAAAATCATTTAAGACTTGATAAACACACTGTCTGTCTTATCTGCGGCATTTAATTAGTGCTATACTGAAATAGATGTTCTGTAGCCTCTTTTCGTCTCAAACACTAAATTGGAACATGCTTCAACACCAGTTTCTCTCTCTCTTTTTTTTCCCCTCTCCCACACTTTTGACCTTACGCTGTGTTTCGCCTCGTGGCGTCTCGAGCGTCTCAAGCGGTGTGGACGTGGGGATTAAAAATAGCAGGTTCAGCAGGGACATGGCTGACACGCTTCCTGCTGTATAAAGAGCATAGCGGCGATGAACTCGAGCCCACTGAGGGTTTAACATCACAGGGGACGACCTGATTTTGCTCTTTCATTTCCTCCCCCCTCTCTCGCTCTCTCTCGTTTACCGCTTTTCTGTGTTAACTACGGTCTCGTCCTCCCATTCAGCGAAGGTGTCTATAGCGACTGGGCTCGCTGTTGGTCAATAAGAAGCTTCGTATTCATATGTTGTCATTAATTATTAATGATCACTAAAGCCTCTTTTGCATAAGAGGGGTGTTTTCACACTGCATTTAATTTGACATCCGTGGAGTTAAAATTTGAATGTATTTAGTACACACTTGGAGTTGTTGTTGCTCACAACAACTAACGAAATAGAGAAAATTCTGCCTCGTGCAGCCGGTTTTTAAAAAAATCGGCGCTGAAGTGCCGCATTTTAAACCATTAAGGATAATAAGCTGTATTCAGAGTCAGCAATTTAATTTCAAAAGTTATGTCATTATTTTAGCAGAGATTCATCTCCCACAGCTGCTCGGGTTGAGTCTAAGCAGCCCATTTGCATTACTGAAATCCCAGACTGCTTGATTTTTCTTAAGTAGCACCTTAAGAACCGCCTGTAAACATAAGCACTTGCCGTTTGAGCTCGGGAAACAAGAATTGGGATAGAAAATGCGGACTGAAGGACTAGACGGCTCTTTTTTTTTTTTTCTTTCGCAAAATTACTCGAAAGACTTAACACGATGAGATATGAGTAAGGAGACGGGAAGGTTTTAAATAAACAGCCCAAAATACACAAACGTTTCAGGTTGATGTATTGTACTGTAGTTACAGCCAAATGTTAGCCGTTGCCTCTGGCTTTAACAATGCTCCTCGCTCAGAATGAAAAATGAGATATTGAGCTTTGAGATAAAAACGAGTCGAAAGTTCGGATAACCCACAGCCGTTAGAGCAAAGCGCGTCCCCTATGGGCGACCCTCGCGAAACTTCTGGCTACAGTGAAATGTGTGCTTCTGTCTGTCTGAATAACGATGTGTGGAATTTTAGTATTATTACATAACTCCACTGTGATCGAGCCCTGACTGGGGATTGTCGGATTCTTGACATGTATTTTAACACTTTTATGCATAAACGATTGAAATTCATATCCAGATTTTCTTTGTTGGATATATTAAGTTTGAGTCTCTCTCTAAATGTCTAGACATCATTCTTGAAATAATAACGTGCCTGAAATAATACAAATTTTATTACGAAAATAAAAACATTTTTGAGTGTCTTAAGTTGTGACCATTCAGATTGAAGTAAATTGCAGCGCTCAGTAGAAATTTAGTTAAGGGTGGAGGAAGATGAAAACAAGCTCTTAAGCGCGTTTTGAAAAAATGTACAGCGCCATCTGTTGAATTTTTGAATGAACTAAAATTATTACATGTCACTGTGCAGTGCGCGGAATGAAGGTGTGAGTTAGCGTTTTTAAAGTAGAGTTCAACTCCACATTCATATGCGCGTATTAAAAAATGTACCGCGCCATCTGTTGAATTTTGAGATTTTTCCAATAGAATGGTGTTTTGGTTTAAAGTAGCATATCTTTTTCTTTGCAAAGCCTATATGTTACCTTAAGCTCAGCCAATTAGACCTGTGAAAACCCCATTAAAACTTGTACAGTAGTTTTTGTGTCATGTGTGCACAAACAAAGAGACAAACAGACAGACACAAATCTCCAAAACCATCTGGATGTGTTCTATTACTCATTGTACTGTACGTGGCCCCCAAATAACTCGCAAATATTTTCAATGTACACACACGCCAACTTTACACTTTTATTATATGTGTGAATATATTATTTAAATATATATAAAATGACATGGTATGTAATAATCATTTATTGACAACATCTGGTGTCATGGTCAACTATTGTGCATATCAGGTTCAATCCTATTTTGTGACATCACTAATTCAGCTCACAAAAGCACCCTGCCTTTTTTTTTCCACAGAAGTACTAAAGTCATTAGAAATCAAAGTTTCTACATATTTAAGTTCTAATATAAGTTTTTAAGTTTAAACTAAAAAAACAAAAACAAAAAAATAGTACGTCAAATAATACGGTCTTAGAAACAAAGCATGGCCTGAAATGTTCTTCAGAGAACCAAGAATATTTTTTTTCAGGTATTGTTCTGAAAAGCCCCTTTGGAGATGATTTTATATACTGTATATGTCTCTCCACCCGATAAAATATTATCACGATACTTAGGTGCCAAGTTCTAGGTTCAAGTAACATTGCAATTCTGTAAATATCACGATTTTATAAACATCTCAATTCGATATTACATTTTTCCCATTTTTTTTTTACAATTTTAAACTTAAAATTTAAATGTTAACTAAAATGTAGCCGGTCCTTATAACATTGGTTTTCTCACTTAAAAACTAAGCGCAGCACTTAAACAATACAAACTAACTTCAAATACAAGAATTTAAAATTTAACTTTAAATTCAGCAAAAATCTACTTTTAACTAACAGCACGTGTCTCTGACAGCCGACCATAATTATTATTTCTAAACAAACAGATAAAATCTTTCACACCTACCACATGGGATGGAAATGTGTGAACAGTACCAGTGTACCGCCCGTAGGATTATAAAGAAACGGCGGCATTTTACCTCAAAGGTCTCAAAACGCAACTCGACAGTGAGCGCGCGGGTCGAGTGCCCGCGAGCATACGGGTGTGTGCGGCTTCTAACGTGAGCACACGGAGCTACCAACGAGGGCCATTTTTTGAGCAATGTGCCCTCACAGTGTTTTGCGACCAGGGCGAGTGTGTGTAATAAGTGGGTTTGAGACTCGTTTGCTCTCCGAGTTTAGGGAAAAAGGCAAATCGGAGGCTTTTAACTTGTGAGATTTTAAATAATGTAATGCTGAAAAAAATGTGTATATTTTGAGTCACTCGGAAGCTTCTGCGCTCGGTACAATCAGAATCATTTATATCTGAGGCCAATCAAATCAGCCAATCAAACTGAAGACCAGCGATTCTGGTCACTGTCATCATCTATTACAAACGTTATTAAGGAAATTGATTAAGGTTATTGTTAAACGATCTTGATTCATGACTGAATACATTTTTAGCCATCTTTAAAAAAAGAAATTATAAAATTTGTTTATGAATATGTATATATGTATATGTAAATATATAAAATACATATGGATAGATGTATAGAGCTGCTGTTCTATTTCAACATTCGTTTTGGTTTTTGACTAGAATGACTGGAGCCCAGATTCATCAAATATTGAAACACTCTGTTTCCATCTTTTTTTTTTTTTGATCCCTACCTATACCAGCTTTTCCACCAAAACCAAGCGTTGGATGATGTTTCATCATTTATTCAAATGTCCTCTGTTTCCCACCTGGTACTCCTTTTTTAAATTCAGTATTGGTATAAAAGCAGGTTAAAAAAAAAAATCGCTCCTGGCTTTTTCTTAGCGTCTGTCTCTGTCGCTCGTTTCTTCCCAACCCCCTCGTGTTCCGTAAATCTCGGCGCCAAGTGAGGAGCACAATATTTTGCCCATTAGTTCTGAGCACTACAGAGATGATGCGGGTTCAGAGTCATAAATTCACTAGATGGGAGATTAACGCATTCAGCTGGCTCTCCGCCTCAACTCTCGAACCCGGTACCTGGTGATTGGGAGTCTGGGATCTCGGGCCATCTGGTTCGTCGATTTAAATCAAACGCACACCTGTCATATTTGCAGTAATGTAAGGTATAGTGGGTATTAAGTAAGCGGTTTTAATTCAGAGCTACGGTTGCTGTGGTGTTCACTGCGTATTATAGAGCTGGTCAAGATGTGGGACGTGGGACCTTTAACTTTATTTATGTTGCTCTGGAGATCTTTTAATGCGTACAAGCCGATATAGTAGGTAGAGACATCTCAGTTTGAGATATTATGCCATAATTTGGACATCAGATATATTTGCATTGGTACTTGGTACTTCCTGTTAGCAGTGCAAAAATTCGAATCAATGCATTGATTTAGGGCAACAGTTGGAATGAATTCGAGGCGACACCCATTCATCTATTTTTCGAACTGCTTATCAGCGTACAGTGCATGACTTTGCATTATACTATGACTTTGGACATATATACAGTATACAGCTTAGCCAATATTTGTGTGTGTGTGTGTGTGTGTGTGTGTGTGTGTGTGTGTGTGTGTGTGTGTGTGTGTGTGTACTGTATGCATGCACCGATCAGCCATAATAATATGACAACCTGATTATTAATGCGAAGGTCGCACTTTTACCACCAAACCACCATCAAGCCACGGACTCCACTAGACCTGCGCGCTGTGGTACCAGACACCACAATGTCAGTAGCAGACGCTTGATTAACTACTGCAAAATTGAATTTTTTTTATTCGGTTTGAATGTTAAAACCATGTTTATTTAACGCACTTTTGCTGCCCCTTTAGTGCCCTTTGATGAAGAAGCGATCTGCCTGTTGGTAAAGTGATTTGTACTAGGCAGGTTAATTAGCCTGCACACATAGCCGACAATCTCTTCAGCACCAGCAAAACACTTCATTTTTCAAGTTATTAATTACGCCTACCTGATTTGAACATCTTTTTTTGTTTGTTTGTTTGTTTGTTTGTTTTTTTATAACCACGTTCTCAAGAATAAAAAGGAAAAATAGATCTGAGCGATACGGCAAACTTCTGTTGTAACTCCAGTGTTTTGGTGTTGATTGTCCATGTGGAAACATTGATATGATTTTTTTTTATATATATAATTAGAGAACAATCATAATTTCCCAAATTCATTGTGATGTTTTTTGAGTCCAGTTAGCGTAGCATATATAGATTGTTACCTCGAAAAACATTAACGGAAATAATTAACGGAAGATATGACCAATATTACCAATTTCCAACACTATAATCATATTTTTGCATATAAAAACAATCAAAACATTTAGAAAAGACATATAAATGAAGTAAAATATAAACGAAATAGACATTAAACCCTTATTCGTTTATGATTCCTCTTGGCACCGGCTGCTTTAACCTCTTGTAACCTCCGAATGTCCTCATATGACAACATGACATTTTCTTCCAACCTCATTGTCTAGATACCCTCGTACCATCTTCATATTAGGATTGTTGGGTATAATTCTTCTGCAAAAATTCTTCCTGGTTAAAGACTTTGATTAAATTAATATTTTTCCACACGACAGTACGGTCCAGGTCTCAGGAGGTTAAAAATGAAACTGAAAGCGCCTCCCTTTTCTTCTTACTACCGTCATTGCTAACATTTTTGGGAGCCATGGTACTGTGTCTACTACTGTAAATCTTATACAAAATGCTCCAAAAAAAAAAAAAAACCACACACACACAAAAAAACGAAAGAGGTAAACTTGCTTCACTCGGCTTTCCACTGACATAGAAAAGTTTTGAACGCCTCCCAGACGTACACGCAACTTAGCCGGCTTCGGTTCGTAATAATGTATGAAGATGCTTCGCATGCCGAGACAAATTCCTTGGAAAATTTCAGTTGTTTAATTTGTGAGGCGAGGCGTTCGTATGCCAAGAGGCCGCTGTATTATCTTATATAGTTTCTGCTGGAATGCTAGAGCACTATTGTTTAAGACATTTCTCAGGTTTCCAGGGGTCCAAGTCCCAAGACTGGGCAGTTTTCGCTTAACTAATACATTAATAGTTTGTCCATTCCTGACAATTTGATCAATTACACCACACCATATGGTATCTCCATGATGCTGACCAGCTCCTGTTGTTTCCCCGTGTTACAGTTAGCTAATTAGATCTGAACATCGAATCATTTCTTTTTCTTCCCTCTTCATCTCTCATTAACTAATTTCGCGTCGTCCTGGCTTTCGTCTCACGGCTGCCGTTCCTGCTGGGAGTTTGATGACTCCGACGCAGCAGGATCTAGACAGGAATGAAAATCTCGTGGAAGTGTTAAGCGTGTGTCACGTCGTTTCCTCCACTTTCGCTACTTCGCTCACCGTGGATTTGGCGCTGTCAAGGAGACGGGAGATGAGCCGGGCAGAATTTGAATTCTGCGTCTCGGTTGAAGATTTGCTGTAAGCAAGAAAATGTTTAGTATTTATGCCGTGATCGAAAGTTTTTAACATTACGTAAACCTACAGTACTAATACGGCGCGTAAAAACCACACAAGGTACATGTGGAATTGTGAATCTTGTGTGAGGAACACTTGGTTCCAGACCGGACTCCTGCACACTCCATCACGCTTCTCCCGCGTTTGTCACACACACTTACTCCGGCGGTGTCATGCGCCGGATGTCGACTCCTGGACGTCAGCAGCGGTTTCTGTTCCTAGAAACATTTTGAAGAATGCTGTGCCCTTTTCATCTCAGCCGTAAATGCCACCGCTCTTGTTCAGTAGTTTTCCGCTTTGCTGCAGAATTTGATCGATTCTTAAGCTTTCTGGGGGAGAAGCAAACTGGGTGCTGGAGGGCAGGAAGGAAATGGCTAGGTGTGTGCGCGCTTGTGTATGTATGTGCGAGTGTGTGTGAGAAATTGAGGAATTCCTGTTACTGATCTAAATGTGTTCACTAATTACAGTGCCACAGGAGGGTTTTAGCTCCTGAGACCCAGACAAGCAGGAATGAGGGATCTACTGTACTGTACTGCTGCAGTTTTACATCACTCCTTCATCTCCTGCACTTTCCAGCATCATTTTTTTTACCCTTTTTTTGGATTCCTTCACTTGGTCTTTCAATCCTTTCCTTCTGTCCTCATTTTCCTTCCTTCTCACTCACTCACTCATCTTCTATACCGCTTTATCCTGTATTCAGGGTCGTGGGGGCCTGGAGCCTATACCAGGAGACTTAGGGCACAAGGCACGGTACACCCTGGACAGGGAGCCAATCCATCGCAGAGCACACACACACACTCAGTCATACACTCATCCAAACACTATGGGCAATTTGGGAACACCAATTAGCCTAATCTGCATGTTTTAGGGCGGTGGGAGGAAACCGGAGTACCCGGAGGAAACCCACCAAAGAACATGATGGGGAGAACACGCAAACTCCATGCACACAGAGACGGGAATCGAGCCTGGCCGGGAAACGAACCCGGACCCTGGAGGTGCAAGGCGACAGTGCTAACCACTACACCACCGTGCCGCCCTTCCTTCTTTCTGTGGAATTTATATACTGTACTGTATATGGTATATTTTTATAACTATATGATAATGAATAAAGCACATGATGTAATTACATCATGTTATTAATTTCAGTGTGTTTTTTGCAACGATAAGATCACACCAAAGGGTGAGGGGGCTTTAACGTCTATGCAACATCATTGCATCTTCCTCTTCGACCGGCTGGATCGCTAAGACTGGCTTTCGGTAAAAACCGTAAGTGTCAAGGCAGCTCGTGCGGTCCTTCAGCCGCTGTCTCTTTTCCAGCGTTCAAGCGGCGGCGTCAAGTCCGTAGCTCACATGCCACTCGTTAACGTCTGCCACGCTTTCTCCTCACTCCCGAACTCCCGGACCTTGAGCCGAGCCCCACACCTTCGCCGAGCAAGCCCGAGGTCCACTGATGATGTTCTCCCAGATTCATTCTTCACTTCATTTCATTCTTTCCCTCCTTCCTACAGCACCTTCTTTCCTTCCTTTTTGCTTTTTTTTTCCATTTTATTCTCACACTTCCTTTTTTTTTTTTTTTTTTTTTTGCACGTCTCGTTTTTATTCCGTCCTTCCTTTGTGTCTTCCTTCCATCCTATATCTCTTCCTTCCTTCGTGTTCCTTCCTCCCATGGTACAGTATGTTCCTTCTTTATTTCATATCATATGTCCGTTCCTTTCTTCCTTCATTTTTCTCCCCTTCATTTCGTCCCCTTCAGTTCTCCTTTTTCATTTTTTTGTCCTGTCGTTTCTTTCTGTTTCTTCTTCCCTTTATTTCCTCCCCACCTTTGTCGCTTTTTTTCTCCCCTTCTCCCCTTTGTCCTTTCTTCCTTCATTATATAACACCCAGGTGATGATTCGATTTGTATCGCGATTTCTGTTTGTATCATGATTTTAATAAGTATCCCGATTTTGTAATATTTTATATGTTATTATGATATTGAATGGACTTGGCACATAATCTCTCCTAACACAGAGTAGGCTGGGCTGCCTGTAGTTGAGACCACGCCACCTGTAGGGTTATAGAGGAACTGCACCATTTTCCGACCTCAAATACAAACATTTTTAATATCAATAAAAAATTTTTTTTTTTTTAAAGTCAATATTGCGATACACGTATTGCCGCACAAAATATGTCCCTGAATGGATTTTTTTTCTCCCATCTCTATTATATACCGTGTAAATGATTTTATTCTTGTACATGTGTACTTTGCGAATGTGTGCGAGTATCAGTCTTTAACAGCGGCGTGTTGAGCTGCAGCCAGTAAGGAGTCGAACACATCATTAGCGCTCATTAACCCAAGTGTTAGCACGTTTGCGGGAGTACAGGTGTGAATGTGTGTGCAGCCGAGCCACGTCCCTCTGACACAAGTCATAATGGGGAGTGTGTGTGTGTGTGTGTGTGTGTGTGTGTGTGTGTGTGTGTGTGTGTGTGTGTGTGTGTGTGTGTTAGAGAGAGAGAGAGAATAGTAGGAGTTCTGCAGCACCTGGAGACTATGTACGGTGTTTTACTGTCTATTGGAGTAACAGCAAACATCTAAAGAAAGCATTCATCATAAAAGAAATCTGTCTCCGCTCTGTATCACTGTCTGGAGTTGAGTAGTGAGGTGTATACTGTATAGACTGTGCTGGGTTTTTTTTTTATTATGATGGCTGTCTGAAGTCTGGAGCCCGTGGACATCACCAGATGCCGAGTTTCCTCCCTGGAGCTGTTCTACTACGCTTTACTGCAGCTGCCTTCAGGTGCTGGGTTTTTTGTCTTCCGTAAGTGAAAAGCGGATTAGTCTGGTGGAGGTCAGGTGACTGACGGTGGTATTTAAGAGCATTGCATTTCTATGACTTGAGAAACTCTTGTGCACTTCAGAATTCAGTAAGTTAAGCTTACGGTATTGTGTGAGGCTTGTAAGCGAAGCTTTTATACATTACTGCACTTTTAAATGATTTTGCTCTGCATATCCGTTAGTCGCTGGGGTCAGAGCACCCGATACGGCGCCTCTGGAGGAGATACTGAAGGATTAAGGGCCTTGATCAAGGGCCCAGCAGTGGCAACCTGGTGATGCTGGGCCTTGAACCACCAACTTTCCGTTCTGTAACGCAGCGCTTTAACTGTCTGTTAGTGGTCACACCATCAATAAACCGCAGTGACCCAATTCCACATCTGCCGTTGTCATACAGTAGCACTGCCTCAGCATGTAATCCCTTCCTTTCCTTCTCTACTCCTGATGTTCCTCATTGATTCTGGTTTTCTTTTCCGTATGTTCCTTCAATTCTTTGTTCATTACTTCTTTCCTGTGCTGATCTTCATTATTTCCCTCCTTCCTATTCTTCCTTCTCCCTTCGTCTATTTCCCCCCTTCATGTCTCCTTTTCCTTTGTGTTCTTTCCTTTCTTCCTTCCTGTCATCATTTTCCTTCCTTGCTGTTCCTTCCTTTCTTCGTATTTCGGTTCGTTCCTTTGTACGTTTCTTCCTTCCTTCACATATTCGTTCCCTTCCTCCTTCACTCTTTTTCTCCTCTTTATTTCCGCTCTTCATTTTCTCCCATTCGTTTCTCCTTTTCCGCTTCTCTGTCCTGTGTTTCTTCCCTTCATTTGTTTCCTTCTGTTTCTTCTTCCCTTTATTTCCTCCCCTCCCCTCCCTTGTCCCTTATTTTCTCCTCCTTCTCCATTTTGTACTTTCTTCATCATATACCAGGGACCAGCCGATGCTAGATCATTATAATACCCAGGTGTCGATTTGACATCAATAAACACCAGCGACCGGATGCCACACATGCCGAGGATATAACATACCTCCACCAGGTTTAAAGGATCATGGGTTGGAACATAAGCCCTTCCTTTCCTTCTCTACGCCTGATGTTTGTTTTTCTCTTCCATTGTATGTTCCTTCCGGTCTTTAGTAATTTCTTCTTTTCTGTTCTAATTTTCATTCTTTCCCTTCATCCTATCTTCCTTTTTCTCCCCATTCACATTTCCTTTTCCTCACTGTTCTTTCCTTTCTTCCTTCCTTCCTTTGAATGTTCCTTCTTTCCTTCCTTCATTATTCGTCTTTCAAGCTCACTAGTACCAGGCTGTTGATTTGATTTAGCTACTCTTAATGTTTGCGCTACTTCTCTAATAGGTCCGTGTTATTTTATCAGCCTAATGATGGCTTCGTTCACTTGCCTTGGCATCTCTTTGGACTGCACACTGAAAGTTTTCATGAGCCGCCGCCAAATGCAAATTCAACACTTCGAAAATCGATGCGAGGCTTTTTATCTCTGTAACTCGTCATGAAATTACTAAGAAAGTGTTTGCTTATCAGTCAGTCATCCAGTTCCTGTTGAGGCTGTAAAAAAATCGCGGAACTTTCAAGGTGAAAGATGGTGGTTATCGTTAATGCAGTATTTATTTATTTATTTATATATCACATCTGGATGGCTTCATTTCATATCCACGGTACAGATGTAATGTCCTTGTCCGAATACTTATGGACCTGACTGTATTTGTTCTGTATGTACTTTTGACTGTAAGACGAGAGGTCATTTATTAACCCCTTACTGTACCGTATACAGTAACTGATATTATTCAATTTCTTCTTTTTTTTTTTTTTTTCCTTTTACGTGTTTATCAGTAACAGAACGCACTGCATGCTGCATATGTTTTGCCTCTGTAAAGAATTCAGCACTAGAGCGCTTGGTTTTGCCAACAGTCATAAATCTCTAAGCGTTTAAAGAGGAAAGCGTGTTTTATTTTTATTTTAACGGTTCGTACATGAAGGCAACTCTTATTATTTAAACAGGACCTTTTACTTTTTATCGATTTATTGATGCGTTTAATGTTGTGGAACGTCCACGAAATGAGCTCCTGTTACCACTTCTGTTGCAGCAGATACAGTATTGCTTCTCTGGAAGTTTAATTATTCTCGTCATGTTCCAGAGAAAGTATACCGTAAAGCCTTCAGCCATTAAGAGCATCCAGTGGTGGAGAACTCGGTTACAGCTGTTCCTCTGACTGTTCATGAAATGTCTTCTGTAACTGTTAAATGATTCACTCTTTCCGAAATCTTCACCATCTCAACATTGAACTTTGCTTAATTAAATGAATCAGATTTGTTCCCCGAAGCTACCGTAGCTTCTTAGCTTCTGCTTCTGCTTTGTGTGCACGTCATCTCGATTTTCTAGATTTGTAAACATCTTAGGAAGAAAGGTCATAGTTTTTTTTTTTTTTTTTCACGATTTGTGATTTTGCAGATCACGACAACAATCACGATGATGGTGGAAAGTTAGTTAAAGTAAACAGAGAGATCAACACATCATCAGTGTGTTTATTGCTGTGAAGGAAGTCATCAAAAAAAGGGTATGACTTGGAAAACCTGGAAGACAGCCATGGACATCTAACAGGCATGGTGATCTCCAGGGTTGGAGGTTTGAATCTCATTTGGCTCCGGTCTGTGTTCTTGGAGCTTGAATGTTGCTCTGGTTTCTTTTGCATTTCGTAGAGCTGCATGGTCGGCTGATTGGCATTTCCAAATCGCCCGGAGCTTGTGGTTGGATGTGCGAGTGTTTGCGCTTGTGCGCCACAATGGTTTGACACCCCATCCAGGGGGCATCCTATACCTACGGTATAACTGGTATAGATATATAGATGGATGGACAAATGGATGGACGGATATTCATTTAGTCTTTTAATGTAATAAATTGATAGATTTTTTACCTTTTTTATTATTGTAGTCCTCTCTTCAATAAATGAATGCGGTTGAGGCTCAGGCACAAGCATGAGAATACACACCAAATGCTACCTTTTGATTGGCTGCCTTGGTTTCATTTTCTATTTCTCTAAGGTCTCAATTTGTTCCAGGTTAATGTATTCGAACCTCACAGCTCTACATCAATACTCCGGTAAACACATTAAAATACTGTATAAACAACGCTCATTCATGGACTACATTACCTGGAAATGTTTTAAGTAAAACCATCAAGACTAGAGCAAGAGACATGACGTGTTGATATGTAACCATGGCGACCGTTATCAAGTGCCCACGGTAGTATATTAATGCATAAATACAATGAAATGGATTTCCGATTTTCAAACCGTCCAGTTACGTGTAAGGAAAAACGATTTTTTATTTATTTATTTATTTTTGTGTACAGATATGATGAATTATTCAGTTAGCTTAATGTTTCACTGGAAATCTGAATGTAATTGAGTGAATTTTACTCAGAAGAAATTATTATTTTAAGCAAAACTATGTACATGCGAGTGGAAAAAAACATCTGAATATATATATATAAAAAGAATAAACAGCGAATTGTGCTTCATGTCAGGATTTTCTTCCTGGCCTCCATCTTATTCATTATTGTCACAGCATTTCACAAGTTACGCTTTTTTTTTTTTTTTTTGCTTCATTAAATTTATAAACAATAACCTGATTTATATGTTTTAAAATCCGGAGCTAACAGAATGCAGAAATAAAAGTAAACAGTCTATACAGTAGTTCCTTACAGTCCATAGTTCCTTTCCAAAACCCAAGGTCAGTTCACCCTCATAATTACAAACATAATAGGAGCAAAGCAAGACTAATGCGATACAGGATGCACACACAAATGAGCTGACCCTGCTTCACTTATTAGCAATAAGCTCATTTGCCTTCTGCTTTCATTCTCGCCGCATGCAGTAAACACCAGCGCGAGAGCAGTGAAGCATCCACGCAGCAGGCCCACCTCTCCTCAGCCCAACGACTTTGACCTCCCGCAGACTCGTGCCTGCTCTTCCTCTGCGCTCGAACATGTGAGTCAGAAGGAGTTCGGTGAAGTAGCAAGAAAAACGAAAAGGACCACATTGTGTTTCGTAATTTCCCACAAACGCTTCTGTATGTGCGTTCTGTTCCGTGCAACGTTTGGTGTGGAAGTCAATTGGAAAACAATTTAAAAAATTTTTAGGAAGATTGGCTGAGATGACTCCAGCATCACAATGTATTCGTTCCGACTGTGTTGATCGTGCCGTTTATCAAATAAGAGATTTTAGTAAATATCAGGTAGCTTGTGTCAATTCTGTACTACAGACACACACACACATACATACACCAATGCAATGTATCAGCATCAGTATTTTTGCTCACATCAGTCCCACACAAAGATATAAGATTTGTTTACTCCCCGAGGTGTATGGCTTTGTTTTGCTCGGTGAGTTCGGTTCACATGTCTGCAGTTACAGTGTGCCGGGAGAACTAAAGGAAGCAGAGGTGATGCTGCTGCTGCTGCTTTCGTGAGGTGTGTGGGACTGCATATGGTCTGCCTATTACGCAGCATGTGAGGGCGAACGATTTCATAGAGTTGGCCAAAATAAGTTTCTTTTTTTATGGGAAAAATAAGACTCTGAGGAGAGCCTGTGGTCTGGTGGAACAAAATAATGCTCTGGTCAAGTGGATTACCAGATATGATGTTAATCGACAGGAATTGGTTATGTGAAGTTACAGTATGTGTGGATGAAAGCAGAAATGGGTGAATGGATGGAAGGAAGCACTTTGGTAATTAAAGGGGGAGTCGATAAAAGGATGGATGGATGGATGGATGGATGGATGGACGGATGGATGGACGGATGGATGGATAGAATAATGGATGGGTAAATAGATGCATGGATTGGTGGTCAGTGGGTGAGTGGATAGATTAATAGGCCGATGTATAGTAATATTAATGGATGAAAGGAATAGGTGAAGGAATAGAAGGTTGAAGCCAATAATAATTTTAACATAGTTTTCTGTTGGATACCTGAGCATTCGGGAATCCCTGGTAATGAGAAAGCAGACAAAACTGCCAAAGAAGCATTCAAAATTCAAATGCTCTATACCCACTAATTTTAAATGTATACATTAATAATAAACAAATCAGAATGGGGCCAATGTCAAGTCAAGTCAAGTCAATTTTATTTATATAGCGCTTTTAACAATTGACATTGTCGCAAAGCAGCTTTACACAATAAAAAGAAGTAACACAATAAAAAGAAGTAAAATATCTAAATAACAAACTACATGAAATAAATCCAGATGTTAGATCAAAAGATACATTTTCTTTTAATAATCGTTGGGATCGAGTCATTTATAGAAGATGCAGAATAGGACACTCAAAAGTTACGCACACCCTTCTGTCTATCAAACATATCTTATTTGGTTGTAATTCATTTACAGTGAATCCTCGGATTGCGAGTTACACGGTTTACGAATGTTCCGCAAGACGAGCAAAGATTTTTAATACATTTTGACTTGAAAAACGAGCAATTCTTGGTTTACAATGTGCCGAGTATTATGTATCACACATGCACTCTTGTTTTGACACTGAACGTCACGTGATCACAACTGAGCCAATGATTTCTCTCTCTTGTGCTGCGGAATTGTAGGTAATCGTCTCCTCTGCTGGGTCTTAGTGCTCGTCTCTTACTGGTATAATCAACATCCCCCTCTCTGTTTCAGCATGTCTCCTATATTTGTGCGCTTGTGCGTAATTTGACACAGACACACGCACATACATTCTCTCGCTTTTACACCCCCCTCCCCGGCTTCACACAGACACTCTCTGCTCTACACAGAAAACTCTGCTCTGTTGTGATTATTTTCAAAGTTTTTTTTTTTTTTTTTTACTTTACAGCAGTGATTCCGTTAGTATGCGCACACGCGAGTGTCATTAGAGAGATTTCTCTTTTTTTTTCTTCTTTGTTAAAACTGTTTCCGTTGTGTGTGTGTTTGCGAGGTGGGGGGAAGGAGGAGGAGTTTTACTGTGTAAGACGAGGCGAAGGAAGAGGATAATTCCCCACACACACAAATACACAGCGCCTAACGGAAACACTTATCTGTCGGGATTAATTTATTTTTATTTTTTTTTACAGGTTAATTTTTACTTTATATATTGTATTAATTTTTTTTTATACCTTTTGGGGCTGTGGAATAAATAATTTGAGTTTTCACTATTTCTTATGGGAAAATTTACAAGTGTTTTGGAATATGAGCCCACTTCCGGAATGAATTATGCTTGTAATCCAAGGTTCCACTGTACTCCTTTGAAGAACTTGTTTTATTCTGTTGACATGTTTAAAACGGTTTTTAAACAAGTAACTCCAAATTTAGTTTTAAAGTTCTTAGAAACGTATTTAATTTTAATATTGAATAACAAAAACTGACTCTTGCCATGACTATAGCCATAGATCTAGCATGGCGTTAAAAAAGAAAGAAAGAATGGAAGGGTGTTTCAGTTGGTGAGGAATGGGAAGGTTAATGAATGCTTTGATGGATGTGGGTCAGTGGGTAAGTGCAAGAATGGGTATTATGGAGGGATGAATATGAATGTGTAGAATGAGTGGTGGAATAGGGGTGAGTTGATTAGTCATGGAAGGATTGAAGGATAGGTGAATGAGTGCATGCTTTGATAGAGGAATGTTACTTTTAGAAAGTAAATTGTTGTGTGTAAATGAATAATTGGATTAATGGAAGGGGTATAGAAGTCAGTTGATGATGGGTGGAAAGGTGAATAGATGGGCAGAAGGGTAAGCTAGTGAGTCAGTTTTACATAAAATGGTTGGAAAGAAAAATAAACAGCTGGAAGATTGGAAGGGTGATCAGCTGGTCAGTGTTGGGTGGAATCAGTAGAAGAATGGAAGATAACCTGTAGTTAAAGTGAGTGGATGCTTGAGAAAATTAGTGGACTGGTGGAAGGATTGGTGAATTGATGGATTGATGGATGAGATGGGAAGGTGGGTGAATACAGTAGATAAGTGGAAGGATTGGTAGATGGGTAAAACAGCTGGTGGTGGATGGATGGAAAAATGAGTTGGTTGATTATGGTTGAATGGATGAATGGCTGGAAGGGTCAAGGGAATGGAAGTAAGTCAGAGGGTAAGTTTTAGGATGGATGGATGGATGGATGGATGGATGGACAGGTGCAATGGTGGAAGCATAGATGGATGGGAAGCTGAGTGGATAGATGGGTGGAAGGGTTGGAGGATGGATGGATAAATGTGAACAGTCAGAATAGCAAATGGTGAAAGAAGATAGAAATGGTCTAGAAGTATGAATCATGCAAAATCACACCATGTTGTATTCCACAAATCACGCTCATTGCAGTGTAACATATGACGTACTACGTATTAATTGTCCATCTGCTGCTCATTAGTTCCCCAAAGTGGGATTTAGGATTTAGTCAACATCGACATTAATGTTGTCCAAGTCCAGCCTCGCACTGGATTAGTTATAAATCACAGCAGTTGGCAGGAAAGATTTCCCATACGCCTCTGTGCTTTCTGGTTTGATCAGCATACAGCTGATGTTTCTTATAGAAATTTCTTGCATGTTTCTTTATTACACCTAAAATTAACTTAAGGAACAAATCTCAAATATATCACTGAAATGTTAAAGTAATTACTGCCATTTATTGACATTTTGTTATAAATGCAAGGTGCCCAAGTGCTTAATTTTCTGTATAATTATCTCCTGCTTGGCCAGACTTTGGAGCCTGGTTAAACAACAAAAAAAAGAGCCATCACAGTAGTTTTTTTTTTTTTTTTTTACACAGACTGTGACATTTCTGTTCTGTCCTTGAGCTAAGTTTTTAATCTCTTCTTCTCCAGTCCAAATATCAAGCTGGAAACTTTTGGCTAGTAATTTTACATTCCCTCCCTCATTACCAGCGGAGACTGAATTTATAAGGCTGGGAGCAGCCTGCAAAGTCAGACAGACCTTTTATTTTGGCAGCGGGCAAATTTTGATGTCACTTTGACGGCCGAGATCTCGCATCACCTTCCTAATTAACCTCTGTTGGGCAGGAAATACGCTGTTTCTCAATCACCTTCACAGGTTTGGCTCGAAGTATGGATATTGAATAGATGCTAAAGCATATGAATGTGATAAGTTTTCATAAGTTCTTGAGGGCTAACAGTTTTTTTTTTATTCATTTATTATTTAAAAAAAAAAACTTTCTGCTTGTTTGTAACTAATTGAACTTTCACCTTTTAAAGGCAGATCCTGTATTTGTTACAAGTGTGAATTATCAAGATGTTGGATTTGAGCGAGAGAAAAAAAATATCCTCCTGTAATTAGATTTTTTTTTTCTCTCATCAACTAATTGAAGCTTTCCTTCTATCCTTTCACTCAGATTTGGACAAGGACCATCCAAAGAGCGAAGGGGGCGTGGTCTGGAGGATGACAGGCGGCCTCTTTAACCTGACCAAAGGAGCGGTGGGCGCCACTCTTGGAGGAGTGGCCTGGGTGGGCAGCAAAAGCTTCGAGCTGACCAAAACGGCCGTGACGAGCGTCCCGGCAGCCGGGGTGGGATTGGTCAAAGGCAGCGTCTCCGTGGTAACGGGTGGAGTCGGGGCGGTTGGGTCAGCCGTGGCCAACAAAGTCACGACGAAGAAGAAGGACAAATCGGATTAGCGTGGCTGACGGCTCGTGCACGTCATTTCCGTTACTGTCTGAGCAGGTGTACGGTCACTCTGTTGGGTTTGCGCATTACCAAACAGTACATGATGCTGATTATGATTATGACTATGATCAATTTTCCGGCTGAAGTTGCCCTCTTATGCCTGACATTACAAACATTGTTAGCACTACAGAAGGCAAAAAAGGGCAACTTCTGCATTGACTGCTGGCGTGCGTCTGATGATCGGACTCTTTTACTGGTTGTTCGCCTAATAGATTCTAATTTTTTTTGGTTCATCTTGGCTTCGCTAATATTATAAACGAGAGACAGGACCGCTTCATTTACATGACTTCGGGGTGGAAAAAAAATACCAGATTGCTTATACAGTAAGAATCAAACGTGATTATATGGCGTATTTTTACCTTAGGACCCAACAAGTGTGAAATTGAAGTATTACAGGATTTCTGTCTTCTCACCTTTTTCTTTTAAAACAATTATTAAATAAATATCAATCATTCTCCTAATCTGTACTATATCTCTTGAGGACACTAAAACAAAACATCCAGTATACAGATCCTAATCCTGGAAAGCACCCCTTTAATCACAGACTGTGCTTAAATATTCACTCCAGACACAACACATTCGGCATAAAACATCGTGTCTTTGAATTAATTAATGAATGAATGAATGAAGAAATTTTGTGATGTGAAAAAGTTTCCTATTAATCCTGAGCCCCATGAGATAAATGGCGTCTGATTTTTAATAGTACTTTTCTTTCATGTTAGTAATAAATGAATAAGAAGGCGCAGAATGTCATTTCTAGGCTTCTCATCAGGCGTAGACCCTGATATTATTCTTCACAGTGCATACACGAATTAAAACACACTGCTGTCCGTATAACACCGCCGTTTGCGTAGAACGATAATCGGTTTCCGTTGTAATTGTTAATATATGATATGATCTGTACCTGTCTCAGTGGGCTGCGCTTACATCGGATTAGTGAAGCTGACTAGAATGGCTAGGTAGCTGATTTAAAAAGGGAAAAAAAAATGGATGTATGATACTCTACGTTCCTGTTATAAGTAGTTGTATGCCAAGGCGATATAGTTTTACACATCTGTAATTAGATGAGTAAATCTGCAAATACAATCAATATAGTATAAAGTCCAAATTTATATTTTAACATTCAGGAACCGCAGCGGTACATTTACTGTACGAATGATCTGATTAATAGTGTTTTTACTGTTGTTACATCTGACTGTTGAGAGAAACAATTTGAAGTAGTGATATTAATTAGGCTAGAAAATTTCTAAACATGAAATGCGAGGGGAATTTGAAACAGAGTGCAGTGTCCAAAGTCACTTTGTATTTAAGACTATATCAAGGAAAAAGAAAAAAAAAAAAAGATTTAAGCTGTTAAGACTCAAATACTGTCTGCGTACAACGATGAAACTTAACAGCTCGTAGCTGAAATGTTACCCAAAGACTTTCTGCCTTTTGGCTTCATCCGGCTTTATTTTATTTTTTCTTATTTCCAGAGACATTCTGAGAGCAGAGATAAAGATTACAGATGCATAAAGTCGCTTCTGCCAGGAATTCAAGTCCTGTTTTAGTTTTTCATAGTTTTATAATAAGGCATGTTAGTCAGTTTTTCCGCTTTTTCGCTAGCAAACAGCTATGACTTGATTATT
This sequence comes from Clarias macrocephalus, assembly GCA_011419295.1. Taxonomy (NCBI): domain Eukaryota; kingdom Metazoa; phylum Chordata; class Actinopteri; order Siluriformes; family Clariidae; genus Clarias; species Clarias macrocephalus. The sequence continues at coordinate 254,215 of JAAGKR010000101.1, forward strand.
AGGCTTGTTAATGAATTCATGATCAATCCTTGTCTTATGAGCCGTCAAACGAGGAGCATTAAAACAGCATGCAGTTTGTTTTCTGTAAAGTGAGACATAGCTGAATGGTTATGGCTATTGATTATAGGGACATAAGTTCAAATCCCGGCACAAGCAAGATTTTTTTTGTTGTTGTTTTTTTTTTGCTGTTGTTTCTAAAACCAAAATGGTAAAATAAAAAATGAATAAATAAAAAAAAAAGCCAATTTTCCAATTTTGTGCTCAAATCAAAAATGGAAAAAGTTATAACGAGCATTCACTTTCCATTTTTTTTTCATCAGATGCAATTAACATAAACTGAAAGTGTTGATTTATGTTCTTTTTTTTTTTTTCGCTTGAGGATACTATTTAAGGAAGCCAAACATGTAACCCTTTGATAGACTACGGTTAAATAGGTTTATCAGCCGCACAGGGGCTTTTAGGGGCGTGGCTCTCACACGTTAACATCTTTACAGGCTTAACAGCTCCGAAATCAGAGCCTCCTCCAAAACTTAATGGAAAATCTTAAATCAATAAGCACCAACATGAACACACAATTTACAATACGAGGATAGAGCGTAAATCTTTTAGGCTAACGTTCCTTAAAGAAAATGGTCCAGTGCAATCAAGATTTCAGCGAGATATAAAGGTGTGATAAGGTAAATCAATGCAAATTGAGCACACTGTCGTGGGTTAAACTCTTCTTGTCTCAATTTAATTCCCTGATCTTTGAAACTTGAGGCTGAAATATGCTAGCTTTGTAAAATATAATGTATATATTTTATATGGTGCATAATGTACATTACTGTGAACATTGGGTTTGATCATCGACCAGGCATTGTTGATTGTGTTGTGTTTAGTAATAATAATAATAATAATAATTAGTTATTAAATGCATTTTTGCTCAGTACTTCATACAGTAGCATCTCTTTACAACATAATTGATTTTGCTATTTTTAAATGTAAAGGGTTATTATAGAAAAACAAAAAGGTTCACCCTGTATAATCATAAATACAGTGAATTTGTGTGTGTGTTACTTATTTAACACGATCATTTTGTACAAGCTGTTAATTCTTGTGTAGAGCTCGCCGAAGCTTGTTTCCTGCTTGCAGGGCTGTTAAAGCCAAATGTCACCCCTAAAAGCCACATACGGATGATAAACCAGACTTTCAGGCTGGTTTAAATGCAGTTCCTCAGAGGGTACATGTTTGGGTTCCTTAAATGGCACGGAAACCTCCATGCACTTCAGGAAAAAGTAAAAAAAATATATATATATATATTATAATTTTTTTTTCATTAAACTATTTAGCAGTGAGCACTCATTATGCATTGGTTTGAGCACGAAAATAGATAACGAGCTGGTATCAGGATTATTATCATTATTATTTTGGGTTCAGAAACAAATGCTTAAAAAAAGGAAGAAACAGATGCCTTTCTTGTCTTTGATTTTTCAAATTGAAATTTTATTTGTCCCATATACAATTTTGTAGAAGATACAATTAAACCAATGATCGCACTAAATTCGCAATAAAAAAATATAAGTTACAAAATAAAACAGAAGTAGAATTTTAGTTTTTTGTAATGAAAAGCTCGGATTAAGGACCTTAACGCTTTCCTGCTTAGTTGCAAGTTTAAAAATCAAAGCGTCAGCCAAACGAGGTCAACGTCCACATGAGAATAAGGAATCGCTAATGTTAAGCGAGAACCTGATCAGCAGATTAACAAGTTTAACTATTGATTTGGACTTCGTTGCAATTACTTCTGACAGGAAATGAGCTCTGTGTCATGTTGCCTTACGTGTACTGTAACAACTCCATTTACGCAAGAGATTCATTTGTTGAAATCGACACATGTATAACCTACCTAGTCAACAAACATCATACTGTATATTGGATGTTTTTAAGACGTTTATCGGCAAAAATATTTACCCGTACGGACGATGTTGCATTGCATTCTGGGAAGACTATTCGGTTTGAGGGTTCCTAGGTCATCGCTGAGCTTAGTGCCACTTGAAATAACCATCACGTCTGCGGCGCACGTTGAAAAAAGATTCGAATCATAATGCGTTAATCTGTACCACAAATCAGCTCGACCATGTGGAACGAGCTGTAGTTATTGTATAGGGTATGGAAATGTAGCTGCTATGATGCTTAAGAGGTTTGGGCTGCAGATCCAGCACCAGTATATTTTCCACTAATGTCATTTCTCCCATCTACCCCAGTTTACTGTACGTAGAACTTCAGCACAAAGTGTTGAAGGTATTTTTTTTGTTTCTCCTCCTTTGTGTCTTTTCATACTCGCATCTGACTATGTGTTTTTGTTTGTTTGTTTGTTTGTGTGTGTGTGTAAAATTGCCAGCTTCTCATGACATGTCGCATGCTCCTTCCCAGCTCTCGAACTGTCTCGCTGTTCTGATCCATCTCCAGGATATATTAGTGAGGGACCTGTTATGTTGGAGGCTCTGTTACTCGAAATCGAACTGTAGAAAAGTAGATTTTTTTGTCTATTATAGAACTATTTTTGCTAAATTGATGCTGTATTCTACGATTAAAGCAATTCTGTATTTTAGCGATGTGTCTGTTGCTTGTTTATTTATTCGTGTTGTTTATTTGCTCATGCAATGTACAGGACAAAAATGATTCCTACTTCTAGAAATGAGAAATGACACTAAATACAGATGGGGTTCATTCGGTGTAGGATATGTACAGTATACATGATAATGTAATGACGAGCCAATAACTTAAATTATTAAATATTAAATAATATTATTTAAACATGTCTAATGATGGCTATTTATTGACGCAATAGAGCTTTTTATTCCTGAACTTTCCACTGGCGAGTCACAATAAGTCCAAATTGACATTTATTATTATTATTGTGCGGATGGTCCGCATTTATTAATGTCCAAATCTCTGTGCCAGGTTATAGGTGGATCGGATGGTCCACTGTGGCAACCCGTGAATGGGAGCAGTCAAAAAAACAATAACTTATTATTATTATTATTATTATTATTATTATTATTATTATTTTAAGCACACTTGTTTAAGTTTTTAACATTTGCATTGAACCCCCATTTAGATTCTTTTATAAGTCACAGATCCCATGTCTATCCTTCGTAGACCTCACTTAGAGGAGCATTGATGTACAGAGGAAGATGACGTCAGCACCCGAAAGCCGTATGTATAAAATGAGATGTGTTTATTGATTCCCGGTAAACTCCTCCTTCTGATCAGGGTCCTAGTGGAATCAGTCTAACACTTGATGGGAACACACCAGCACACCCTTCACACACATCCGCACACACTGAGCAATTATGTGTAGCCGATCTACATACTGTACATACCTGCAATGTTTTTTTTTGTTTGTTTTTTTTTTTTTTTACCAGGTGAGAGGAAACTGGAAAAGCTGGAGGGAACCCATACGGACATGTAAAGAAGAAGTAATCTGAATTCAGGATCAAACCCCAGGAAGTTGTGATGATACCGGCTGCATCACTATATGAAAAGTGCTAATCACGTACTGTACACTCCATCGAATACGATTGATGGTGTTAATGAACAACAACAAAAAATCTAGATTCATTGAATGTATCCTATATTAAATAGGTTGATATATATTTTTTTTTTCATTAGCACAAAAATTTCCTGTATTTGCATTTTATCCATCTGGGATCTACACTGATACTCAGCTGTGTACATCGGCACTGTGTAAATATGCATACTAGATTCTGTAATCCTCCCGATGCAGAGTAAAAGGAAATGAAGAAAAATCCGATTTTCTATAAAATGCTTACTGCACATTAATGCTGTATAAAAGGTTAATGCATTCTCGGGAAATGGAGAAAAACAAATCGGAGATGGTTTCCGTGTCAAAGCTCTAGAATAAAGCACTGTATTTAGGAGTTATGTTTGAGAAAGCAGTAATTGAGAAAAGGCTGAGAAAACGACACTGCGACATTCACAGGTTTATTGCATGGTGTTATCATTTCAAACCTCTACTTAGCACACAGATGTGTTTTTGAGTTCTCCACCAACAAAACATCCACCTTTATCAAAGCAATGGGTTGAATGCAGGGACCTAAACAGGAGGATAAACGTAACGCACGCATGTCGTTCTCATCCTCAAGTCGAGCCCAGGCTTAAGTGAATATTTTGGTTTGTTTTTTGTTTTTGTTTTTTGTTTTTTTGTGCTGTTCGTACTGTGTGACGGCAAGCGATTTCACAAGTTCGTAGTGCAAACCGTGTCGAATTAAGGCAACAGTTGAAATGTAGAAAAATAGCTGTAGGTGTGAACACTCGCTACAAAAAGGGTGCAAAGGTCTTGTCCTCGATCAGTGAAAGGGACATGTTTTTGAGCTCCTCGGGCGAGTTCACAGCTCTGTAGCCTAGCTCTTCTAAAACCTGCTGACACACCGTCTGTGTGTAATCGACGATGTCGTGCGAAAGCTTGAGCCTCCAGCTCTCGGCGTTGGCAGCCGAGTCTCTCAGAGTACCGTATTTATGCTTCGCCAATCCCTCGTTGCTTCCTCTGGTGTTGTTTCGAATCCACTCCTCCACCCCTTTCTCCATGGTCAGCCCGAGGAAGTCGTAGATCTCGCGGGTCTTTTGGAGGGGACGGCGCGCCAGATCCTCGTATCGGACCAACATGTAGCGGCCGCGAAGCCATGCTGGACGCTCAGAGCCCGTGCTGATGGAACGCAAGACGTCGTCGCATACCGTCGTGATCTGGCTCAGGTCGAGGTTGTATGGTTTACGTCCCGTGGCCCTCCAAATCCTCCAGAGGCGATACGTATCTCGAAAAGTCTCGATCCTGGATGCCAAAATGCCTCTTGGATCCCGGACCAGTTGGACAACCTTCAGGTTGAGCCGCGGATCCTCCACTAGAGCGCGCAGGTCGCCGACTTCTGGGATCCGCACCGTCTTGATCGCGACGTGCCGCCTTTCGCGGCAAGACTCGCCCGCCAGACTCAGGTTAAGGAAGGTGCACTTCCTCACGCACTCGCCCTCATCTATGTTCACCTCGTTGACATTGAAAGCATCACACACAGGCGGGGAGCAAAGCGCCCGACTCGCTCCTCGTCGGAAAAGCTTATCCGTGGTGTGATTTGCGGGCAGAGGTTTGATATAGCTCTCCAGGAAATACAGGTCGCAGTGGTATAAGCTGCGCAAAAGGTCACGGCTCGCCCCGAGCATCACTCTGCGATCTGAAGTGTACCTACTGTGGGTGAGGTGAGGAAGCAGGGCATTCTGGACGTGATAGAGCGGCTCGAATAAATAGAACACGTCCGTGTGCTGGTTGAAGAGCTGGCCGGCGAAAGACGAGCCGCTCCGAGTGGTGGCCAGAATGAGAATGTGAGTCTTTGCTCTTGAGCCGTTGTAGGGGAAATAAGGGAAGTCATCGCAAAAGCGCTCGAAAGTCTCGGGTTCCTGAGCCAGGCTGCAGTTGACAGAGCTCGGGACGGGACAGATCTGAAAGGGCTCGGACGTGAACGTTCTGATCGCTGTGTACTGGATGGCGATGGACGCCAGGCCGAGCAGAATCACAGCCTTCCAGGAACATTGCATGGCGGAGGAACTTCATTTAGACAACGCAGGCTGATTCGGAGCCCATCGGCGAAGTGGCAGCTGAGGGGAAACGGGAAAAACTCAGTGAGTGGGGGTTCGATCGCAGACTAACACGCAGACGAGCAGAAAATAACATCTGTCACGTTTTGCTCGATCAGATACACGAACAAATTTAACAAGCGATAAGGGTGAAATTGCACATGACTCTGCAACATTGCTGTCAGAATTAACGTAGAGTCATCCGTCATCCAGCCATCATTATTCTGTGAATACGTTCTTGTTAAACAGTATATTAAAGATTCAGAAATTATATAATTAAAAATTTTTTTTATTTTTTTACTGGTGGTATTAATTTACCACAGCGTTATAATTCAGCGCTGTGTATGTGTATGCGCCCCACTAACAAGCAAAGGAAGATTAATTAGACTAGCCTAGCCTACTTAAAAAAGAGAGAGCGAGAGAGAGAGACTTAGTGTCTGATCCCAGCTTGATGCTGAACATATTGCAAGATTTCTCAAGTCTAAAATATATGAATATATATATCATATACCCTCGAACCTAATGAGGAGAAAACCTCCTGCACCATTGTCACAAAGTAAATACACCCCACCAAAAAAAAAATAAAAAATAAAAAGCATTTGTGATTTCTTCATTTAAAGAGGAGAGATCTTCAAAGACCCTTTAGTGATCTGACTTCAAGCACCTGTGGAGAGGTTTAATAACGCTTAATGACCGATGCGTGCGATGCACAGGCTGTGTGATCAGGTCTTTAAATTGCCGCCAAAGCAATACTATGCGGCTGTGTTTATTTGTTTTCTTTACCGCAGTGTAAAGAAGAAAACGCAAAACAAATAAAAGAAAGGTCGGATCTCAAATGCTTGTGTGGTCCCTATACCGGTGCACTGCATGGGGTAGGATTGAACTGCGTCGTCCACCCTATGCAGTGCACTATATCTGAAAAAGAAATGCAAGAAAGAAAGAATTGGCATCGAGACACAGGCAGCTGCAGAGAATGGCACGGAAAGGAACATATACAGTACTAATAACAACAATAATAATGATGATGATAAACATAATAATAATAATAATAAAAGATTCATTTGTTTTACTTGCCTATAAGAGTTTCAGGGTTTCGGCGAGGGGATGAAACGTGACGGTTCCCGTTGAACCCTCCGGGTCTGGGCTGTGATGTTACAGAGAGATGCAGTGCGAAGATTTTTGTCCAAAAAAAAAAAAATCAAGCTGTATCAAATCCGTCCTGACGGCCCACATCAAAGGGTGTCATGCATGTAGGTTCTTTTTTTTCCCTCCCCAGATCAAAGCTTCAAGGTACAAAAAAAAAAAGATTAAAGAGAAAACGTATCACGCACGCGCGCGTTCGCAGTCCTGAAAGGTTCGAATTGTTGATTTGTCCTCGCGCGCGCGATGGGTGGATGATGCATGGAGGCTGAAATGCGCGTGCCGAAGTGAGGCGCGAGCGAGACGCTGCATATATGTGTGTGCGCGTGTGTGTGTGTGATCGCGAGCGCGTGCGCGCAGTGCGCGCATGTGTGTGTGGTAAATAAAGTGAGGACCGTGGGACCGACCGCGCTGCGCGAGCTCCCCTTCAAGACCACCTCAAACCCCCTGTAAGGACGCTTACAGGCTCCTCCCACTCTGAAAACCGAGCTCGTGAGTCAGAGGAGAGGTGAAAAAAAAAAAAAACCCAGGAGACTAAACAACTTTTCATTCTCTTCTAGCTAAAGTGCCAGGTCATACAGTACCTTCTGGCATTTAGGTATTTATTTATGTATTTTGGAGGAAAGGGGTGTTTGAGTTACATCACTTCACATTATTTCTCAGTTTTCTCATTCACAAGCTCTAAATGAATCATGTGGTCAAGTAATGGTCTGATTCCCGCTTTGGCGGTCTGTGTGCATGGAGTTTGCATGTTCTCCCCCGTGCTATATTGTACACACATACAGCGGAAGGACAAGATCTTAAGGTGAAAATTTGTATTGCAATAGAAATTTTCCCATAATAAATGATGCAAATGCAGATATTCCTTTCCAGCCACCCAAAAATATCACCCATATTGTCAGTTCCAACACTAACATCTTATCTTGTCATATAAAAACAATCAAAACATTTAGACATGTAAATTACGTAAAATATAAAATAAATAAAACCTCACTTACCCTTATATGACTCCTCTTGGCACCAGCTGATTCAAAAACAAAACTGAAAGTGGCTCTCTTTTCTTCTTGCGACCCATGTCTTCACTAAATCTTGAATACAAAAAAAAAAGTCAACTCTTTTCTCTTGGCTTTCCACTGACACAAACGAGTTTTAAACACTTCCCGAATGTAGCATAACTGAGCCGCGTTCGGTTTGGCTCAGTTTGTTGGCTGGCGAAAATGCTTTGTGCAAAATGACAGATCTTAGGGCACAAATTTGTGCGGTGGGGCATTCGAATGCCTGCTGTATATGAAACAACATTGTTTATCCCCTCTTACTAATCATGCATGCAAGATGGACGAAATCAGCCCAACTGTGGCACTAGAGTGCAACCTTTTTATGTTTTTGTCCAGGTCTCATAAAACTTGGGTAATCCCAAACCATTTAGCATCACCCACTTATATATATGGCAGCCTGGTGGCATAGTGGTTAGCACTGTCACTTTGCATCTCCAATCTCTGGGGTCGATTCCCGTCTCGGGGTCTGTGTTGTTGGAGTTTGCATTTCCTTCCTGTGCTTAGTGGGTTTCTTCCCACAGTCCAAAAAACGATCAGATTAGGTAATTTGCCAATAGTGTGTGAATGAGCAGGTGAATATTGTCCTACCATGGCTGTAAAAATGGGAATAAATACATAAATAAATATCATTGGCCTTCACAGTCCCTAGCTGGACTACAAAGGTTCCTTGATGGATGGATGGACTTTAATATACATTATATACACAGCGCAACCTCGGCATACAAATTTAATTCATTCTGGAGGCAAGGTCTTAAAGTGAAAATTATTGTGATATTATTGTAAAAGTATTGTGATACAAATTTTCCCATGAACATTATTTAAAAGCAGACAGCCACCCAAAATATTGCCAATATTGCAAAAAAAAAAAAAAAAAAACCCTTGGAAAAATATATAGCTTTAGAACACATGCATGGGTTGATGGGTTGACTCCTTCAAAACAGCTTTCACTAACTGAAAAAAATCATAAAATTTGTCAACTCACTTCACTTGGCTTCCCACTGACGGAAACAAGTTCTGAACGGCTCCTGGACGTATGCACAACTTAGCAGGTGTTCGGTTCGGTTCGGTTCTGGTTGGTTTGTTTGTCCATATACCGATGCAAATTTCTTGCAAAATGTTCATTCTAAAGGTGAAAAATTCAAAAGGGAGGGCATTCGTGCGCCAAGGTTACAGTATACAGTATGTATAACAAAATGTTTTTTTTTTTTTATTTAATATATATACTGTTTGTTTTTGCTCTTTGCATAATATGGAAAGTCTACTTTCACAAACTAATACTAGGATTTTTTTTCTTCACGGCATTATTATCAAACTATTCAGAAAAAAAGAAATCTAAACATTTTTCAAAGAAAAAAAGAAATCTAAACATTATGACTACCACTCATCAATCACGAATATTGAGGCTCATGAGTGCTTGTTTTGGAGGAACTTTGGGTGAAATGCACATACAGAAATTCTGAGGTCAGAGTTTGGGGCATGGTCATACAGTATATACTGTAGGAGATGACAACGATGCCAGTTGTGCTATAAAAAATTGTTGGTATGTATATGGCCGAGGTTTTCTGCAAGAATTTGACAAGACTAGAGACATTCATATTCATAGGGGTTGGTAAAATAGCTCTTTGTCAAAAATAAATTAAGCTGAAATTTGATCAGTCTGCTAATCTGTACCTGGATTTCACTAAATTGCATAAAAAGATCATGCAATCATTTCAGCCGATCAGTTTTCAACAGTCATTTTAAACAAAAAGCATTGAGCTATCATCACAAAACCTGCTAAATATGTTCACGTGTATTTTTATTATTTTTACAGTTCAAAATATCTTGACAAGTATTGAACAAGAAATTAGGTGTAATTTGTGAGAGGTGACTAGACCTTGCATATCACAGCTCGCGGTTAAATTTTACTGTTAAAATTGTGTAAGGAATAAAAATAAAAAAAAACTTGATTTTTAGCATCAACAATTCGACCCAATGTTTCTTTCTCCCTCAATCATCAACCCTACTTTTTGTGGTGTGATGTTGTGAGCTTTAGGCTAGATATATTTTATACTCATTTTGATGTTAATTACTGTATCTTGTAGGTGCTCCTTTTTGCACATATCACTCAGTTTGTTAAAAATGTAAAAAGTTACAATTTTTTTGAGTATTTGAAATAAAGCCTGAATAATACATGTATCATTTATGTAATTAAAAAAAAAAAAAGAATTATACAGATAATTATAGTAGTCGTGGTGGCTCAAACAGTTAAGGCCCCAGCAGGTTAGTGAGAAGGTCGACAGTTCAAGTCCCCTCACCAAAAAGGCCCTTAACCCTTTCTGATCCAGGGAATATGTATGATGGCTGAGCCTGCGCTCTGATCCTAGCTTCCCAGCACACACACACACACACACACACACATCACACACACACACACACACACAAATCATGGTGCTGTAAGGTATATGTAACAAATAATAGTAATTATTCTATTATAATATGATTCATTTGTTGAAATAATGATTCTTTCATTTTAACAACCAAAAGTGTAAAATGCATCTGCCAAGTGGCGAAATACTTGGTTGTTGGCTAGATTTGCCCAGTTTTGTGGCTTTGCATAAACGATACAGTACAGTAAGTGAGTTTGGTGTGGAACTTTGTTTAAAAAAAATGTCTTTTAAATAAACCAATATGCTTGTCGACTAGGTCCAATTCTGCAGATTATCTCATGTTAAAAGATTTTGTTTACAGTTGTATTTGTTTTAATTAATAATTGCATCAGCAAGCTGTAAAAAAAAAAAAAAGAAAAAAGAAGGAAAGAAAGAAAGAAAGAAAGAAAGAAAGAGCAGCACTGCTTCCTACACAGGAAACCCAAGGCTTAACATTTTCACTTGAATGTGGACAAATTGTTCACTCTGATTAAGCTTTTGGTCCCTAGCTGAGATTTGTTCTCTACATCTATCCGATTTACATATTTTATCATAAAGACACGCAAAACTGATGACTGAAGCTCTTTAAAGGGCGTACAACTCAACAACAACGTACAGTACTGTATATGTGTGTCTCTAATCATGAAAAGAGAAAAAAAAAAATAGCAGATGCCAGTTGGCAAAAGACAATGCTACTTATCATGTAATCACATTATAATCTAATTTTAATTACAACGTGACATGGTTAACGTAAAGCAATGGTAGAATATTCCATAAGACCAGATTGAACTACATCCTTTAATTCAAGAGCAGAGCCACATAATATACTACAATTTAAATAATGGTGATTTAAAGACAAGACCACGATGAATGCTAGTGAATATAAATGAAAGGAAATTAGCATTCCTGGTAGGATACTTAAAAATATAAAAGATATGAAAAGTCTTGCCTGGTGACTTATTTATAAAAAAATTAAATAAAAAAATAAAAAGCTATCTTATAAATAATATATTAATGTAAGTTGAAATTAAATTTAACATTTAACTGATGGCAAGAAACCCTGCCATATATATATATACAATATATAGTTTCAAGATTTTATTCATTGATTTATCTTCAGTAGCACTTTATCTCAAGGTCAGGGTCAAGGTGAAGCCCGTTCACAGCTGGGATGAAAACAGACCTTGTTTATGTCTCTGGGTCAGGGACCTTTAAACGAAAAAGAAAGCACTAAATTATCCCTAAGTAATGAAATGATATTGTAGTACCTAAAGATCAAACCAGGAAGCAGAGATGCTCATTGCTCATTTTTTAGTTTTTAATTTACATTATAAATGGGCACTAAACACAACGGTCTTGACAAAACCTTAGAAACTCTTAGAAACTGAAGAACGCAGAATGGAATTATAGTATTTTGATGCTCATTGATTGTATTTACTGACCAGTTGATTTCTTGTGCATTTCCAGCGATCGATTATCAACATACACCAATCAATGTTAATTATTAAAAAATTTCTAAAACATGCCATGTATAGCTGTACAGCTAAAAGAGATGAAAGCGCTAAAAGAGCTCAATTTGTACTTAATACACTGTAACTATGGAAGATATCAAACTAAATTTAGCTCAGTGAGAATGGAAAAGCTTTATATGAACCTCAGCTGAACTTTGAAATGCAACGCACGGGACGAGGGTTGTGTACGATGGCCCTGATTACTTACATCATACTCGGGTGACAAACGTCATGAGAGCTATAATAACCACAAGCTATTAATGTACTTATATCAAAATCAAATTTAATCAAACTGATGATCAATTATGGAAAAAAAAGCTCATCTTATACAGAACATTGATCAAATGTATCTTACGTTAGCCTTTTTGCTTGCATGACTTTTAAATTGTTTCAATAAAATCCAAACCTAACCAAAGCGGTTTTGTGATTTTTCCTGCTCAAATACACCTGATGTGACTAATTTTGGGATGTTCTGTTAAAAACCTCCAGTTTCCTCTTCACGTTCCGCCTCAATTTCCTGAGAAGGTCCGAACTGACCGGTGACATGACTGACAGGTGAGCAGATCAGCAGGTCATCCTTGGTACATGCCATTATTCCCTTAGATCTGCATTCTAAAATCGAATCACTGTCCATAGCTTTCATTCGCGGGGTTCAGTAGATGTGAGCCTGCGGGACGGGAGCTGATGAACTCTACTATATAAACAACTTTGAATTGAGAATTTGGTCTCAGTGATGAAACGGCTGCTCTGATGACCTTCTTCAATGATACTCCGCTGCTTTTTTCTCCCGTCCACAGCCTGGGTTTCTGTGCCTTGATCACTGAGCTGATTTGAAATAGATTAATATGCTAACTATCTCGCTATTAAGCGGCACAGAGCAATGGGCCTAGAGCGAGAGGAATAAATTTCCTCGTAATTAATTCTTCCTTTAGAACTTCAAATGGAGAGCTGCAAGTTTTTTGTAAAAAGTCTTCTGCCTTTTCTTCCATTCTGTCCCCTTACTTTGTCATTCTGTGATATTTTTTTTCTCCCTCATGGTCATGCCAAACTCCTCCGTTTAAAAGGAGATTTTTTTTTTCTTCTCCTCTTCGCCTGTGCCGCCTCTGCAGTCTCAGCAGCTGCCAAATGTGAGATTATGGCTTAGCTAAATCAGTTTTATCTCTGTGTGTTCAGCGCAACTTCGGTTTCAATCAGTGTGTGCTCAAGCATTGGAAGATGTCAGGCCCTGAGTATTGGTGTGAAAATGAGTGTCCGTTTTCTAATCCAGCCTGCTTATGGTGTCCAATAAGCTCTCCTTGTGAAATAAGGCCGCGGCGCTGACCAATTAAACTCTGCGCTGCCCTTCGGAGTGAGCCGTAATGTCAAGAGGCGCAGAGCGTGTCAGTGTTTCAGTATCACCTCTCTTTAGCATGTCAGGTAGGAATCCAAGGCTAAAGATCTTGTTTAAATGATAGAGTTGATGAAATGAAGTTATAGTTCTTAGTATAACTTTATGAAATATTCCAAAAGCCAGAATGCCTTTTATATATATGAAATGTGTTCATTTGATCTTTTCAGGGATGTGTCAAATAGACTAAATAAAAATGCCTGGGAAAACAAGCTAGTCAGCCTGGGATGTGTTAATGTAGCATTCCATTGACAATAATGGATAAAGCCATGATGTGTCAAAACACAAACTCATTTTTTATTTTTATTTTTTTGAAAAATGCTTACAAAGCGTTTCAGGATGGTGATATAATAAAACGCGCAAAAAGTGCATTTTACGGTATATGTTTTTAGCTATTGGTCTGCTAATATACTGTATAAAGCAGGCCTTCAGGGTTGTCCCTGGTGGTCATGTGATCATATGCACCCTGTGTCCTGTGTCAGGATTTGTCTGATTATGTTGATGAGTGATTACTGTATATGTATGATGTTGGATCTTGTCATTTATTACCTATTGTAGGGTAAATTAGTGCCTCCTATCTTTTCATTGGCACAGTGTATTTACACTTCCTTAGTACTGTAAATACAAGTCTTGGTGGTCATTTTGCATCCGAAATGATAAAGAAACTCTGTTCCAATATCACTTATCATTTACAAAGGTTTTAATTTCAATTGATTTTAATGTCCTCATGATAAAGTAGTAATCATATATTTAAAAGGTGCCAATATTTTTGGTTTACTTGTTACATTTCAAAAATTGCTATGACCCCCTGACCCCTTGCTAGAATGACAAAGAAAACTATGATTTTTTTTTTTTTTTTTTTTTGCTTAGCACCAGTCAGACCAAAAGTGATTTAAATGCAGCAAAAAAAAAAGCCATTTCACTGAAGGAGAAAGGACACGAAACATAAAAAGACACATTTGCATTTTGTAGCCCTTGCTTTCGCTTTGCGGCAACTTTGTCTATGTGAACTTATCAGCCTCGGCTAGCCTTCAGATGGTCAGGGCTGTGTTCTCGCTGCTCAATGAAAAATAATGAATACATTAAATATGAATAAACTGGACTCTTTTGTGACGATATTTTTTACGGTCCATCAGAACTAACTTAACGGGATGCTGCATGCAATCAGACTGTATCACATGATTAAATAGGGTGCATTTGCTCTTGGCTGCTTTTTTTTAGGGTTGAAGCATTTAACAAGTGTTTTGCGCTGCATTAAATTATGTCCTGTATATTGTGGTACTATCTTCTAACCGCAGCTGCATGGTGGCATGGTTGTTAGCGCTGTTTCCCAGCACTTTGAGGAAATTTCTCCTCCGTTCCACGTGTGCGGAGTTTGGATGTTCTCCCAATGCTTGGTCGGTTCCCTCCGGGTACTCAGATTTCCTCCCACAGTCCAAACACATCCGTTGTAGGTTGTCAGGCATTTCCAAATTGCCCATAGTGTATGATTAGGTGTGTGGGTTTGTGTGCTTGTGCCCTGCAGTGCGTTGGCCCTGGGATTGGCTCCGAGCCACTGGCAACCCTACACAGGATAAAGGGTACAGATTATACATGGATGGATAAATGCTGATGTTATGACAGCATTAGGGTTGTACTCACTATAAATCCAGTAGACCAAGTTAAATTACATTGGCCCTAACTAGGCAATTATTAAAGATGAATATTAAAGATGAATCATATCACATCAACTCATGTTAACAATTAATATGCGGTCTGTATGCTTTTTGCTTCATAACCGATCTGCTTGCCTGTGAATATTTCTGAAAAGTGTTTTTTCCCCCATTTTCTCCCAAACATTCACACCTCCCGGCCATCTCTCCCTTATCTTACAACAGCTGAAGGTACAGTAAGTTCTAACACATGCTTCCTACAAGACATGTAAAGCCAGTCGTCTGCATCTTGTTGCACAGCTTTACACACTCAGAGTTAAGTGCTACTTGACCCCTTATACATACATGAGCTCACATATGCCCATGATTAATACTTCTGTGATTGATAGGGCAGAACCATTCCTTCCAACCTGACAGAATGGCCAATTTTGCACTCTTTCTGCAGCGGATTGCTTGTGGCATCATCTAGGCTCAAACTCACAACCTCCAGACAATAGGATGAGAGTTTTTCCAACCACTCAGCAGGTCCCTGGCAAGCATTGTAAAAAAAAAAAAGAAAAAAAAGAATGCTGTGTCTCTTATCAGTTTCACTGCACGGAAATACTTGAAAGTGGGAAAATGCAGACTCCTTCAAAACTGAAGAAAATGAACAGTGACACAGAATAGAAAACTTCCTTAAAAAGTCCTGTACTTGACAACTAAGGACATTCACAGGGATCTGTAATGCCTGTATGTCGGCAGTGGCTGTGCTTCTGTTACTGCCTTTCATATGGTAACTTTATGGGTTATGTGTGCTTGCTTATTTTGCCAGACTGCATTATGAAAAAAACATTAATTTGTCACTTATAATACATTACAATAGAGTGTAATTAATTTCCCTGTCCATTGTTAGGAAACTAAGGTCAGAGCTCCGGGTGATACAGCACTCATGGAACGTAGAGGGATTAAGGACCTTGCTCAGTGCCCCAACAGTGGCAGGTCGATGGCACTGTATATGGCCCAACATTGGTAGATTGGTGGGTGATGGCTCAATTGTGGTAGCCTTGGCTGTAAATGAGCTTGGAGTTACATGGCCCAACAGTGGCAGCTTGGTGGTACACATTCCAACAGTGGCGGTTTGGCAGTAAATGGCCTGACAGTGAAAGCTTTATGGTATATAGCCCAACAGTGGCAGCTTGGTGGTTAATGGCCCAATAGTGGCACCTTTGATGTATATGGCCCAACAATGCACCTTCGTGGTACATGGCCCAAAATGGCAGCTTGGCAGTACATAGCCCAACAGTGGCAGCTTGGGAGTACATAGCCCAACAGTGGCAGCTTGGGAGTACATAGCCCAACAGTGGCAGCTTGGTAGCTTGATGTCACATGGGCCAACTGTGGCAGCTTCATGGTAGCAGTAGTGGCTGTTATGGCCATGATTGTGGCAGCTTGGCTGTCCATGGGCTTAACAATAGCTGGTTGGGAGTATATGACCCAACAATGGCAGCTTCATGGTGCATGGCCCAACAGTGGCAGCTTGACAACACATGGCCCAACAGTGACAGCTTGACAACCCATGGCCCAACAGTGGCAGCTTGACAACACATGGCCCAACAGTGGCAGCTTGACAACACATGGCCCAACAGTGGCAGCTTGACAACACATGGCCCAACAGTGGCAGCTTGGCAACACATGGCCCAACAGTGGCAGCTTGGCATCACATGGCCCAACAGTGGCAGCTTGGCATCACATGGCCCAACAGTGGCAGCTTGGCATCACATGGCCCAACAGTGGCAGCTTGGCATCACATGGCCCAACAGTGGCAGCTTGGCATCACATGGCCCAACAGTGGCAACTTGGCATCACATGGCCCAACAGTGGCAGTAGGTTGGCAGTACTGGGGTTTGAAGTCCTTACATTCATACTGTATCAGTAACCCAGTGCTTTACCCTCTGTGCCAACTTTGCACCATTTTGTTAGGTCATTTGCAAGGCATGGGTGTTTGTTAAACTGTGACAAGTAGGGGTGACCACTTTGGCACTGCCTTAACCAAACACTATAAAAAGACCAATTCTCCCTCATTATTGGCTAAGCATAAAGCCTATACCAAACCAGGCGACGGAACATATATAAAGAACAAACAAGCTGGCCACATAACAAATTACCACCTGAGACCTGGACTGTACATACCTACTGAGACCTGGAGTGTTGTGTACATAGCAATTTCTCTTCACTCTTTCCCTTTAGTGGCATCTGATAACTATGAACTTAATCATCGTCTTCAAACATGAAGGTACTAGAATGAAGGCATGAAGGCAAAAGAATTATACCTATAACATGCGTTTGGGTCTCAAGAGATTAGAGGTATTTAGGTAAAATATATTTTATTTTTAAAAGAAGATCTTTTCTTATATCAAATATATCAAATTATCAAATAGTTATTTATGGATGGTTAATACAGTATAACACACATACAGAATATTTCATTATATACTTCATTGTTACAAATGCATGACTTATTTTAACTACTAACAACCAAATAAATCCTCAGCAGCTCATCACTTTAAATGCATTAAATGTAATAAAATGTAAGATAAGGTACATTAAAAAGGCCTTCCTGGAGGTTTACTGCAGGAGGAGGAAAGAAAGGTAGTGCAGGTTTTATTTCAGCATTCCAGAGTATATTGGGTAGACTAGTGATGATTCTCAGACCATACGAGGAAGAAAAGGAAATAGTGGATATGCAGTTAAAAGCCATGGGTGAACTTCTGTCAGATGTTTGCGAAGATTGAGAAATCGATTCCCTCTCTCTGAAATCCCTATCTCAGGTTCCATCTTCTTATTTGGAAATAATCCCTGTGTTTATTGCCGGTCCGTTTAAAACTGTGAATTTGTAGCAGTTTGTATTCTGTTATCTGTTCGTTTGGGAAAATGCATTAATATTCTGTTATCTTGCTAAGCAGCGCTCTGACCGTAGTCAAACTGTAACATCAAACTGTAACATCATGCACTTCTTCCTTTTTAAAACTATATCGAGTATATGGAATACATAAGCATTGCGACCTATCCAAATATACAAAATCTAATTGAGGCATACAGTAGATCAGCATGCATGCACTGGACTGTAACAGGAATATGAATATGAATATGACAAATGATTTGGCCCGTCCTGGCATTGTATTCTCTCTCTGTGGTCTTACAGCCTTTCTTTAGAAAATCTCTTAATTTTCTATAGTGTTCGGAGAACAATTGGAGGTTATTGTCTCTTCTTGTCATGCTGAGGCATAATTAAACCGGATTGGGACCCCTGCGAAGTGAGCAAGTGAGGTTGGTGAAACTCATCAAATCCCTATAATGAAACGTCTCTGAATTCGCTCTAGGAATCTCCTCAAATGTATCGTTTACTATGCGATCATGTCACATGATATGATGCATATCAAACACAGCTTCGCTCCAGGAACAAGTCAATCCCGACATTACATCAAGGGAGCCGTTAATGCTTTGATTGTTCTTTTAAATAATATTTATTCTAACGGTGATAAAGACAAGTTACACAAATGCGATTTGATTTTCAGTGCCTTATCGTTCCCAAAACACGGCACCCGCAAATGCCAACATCCTCATTCCAACTCACCTGATTACTGAGACTGCTAAGTAAACACACCTTTCCCATGATTGTAATCACACACACACACACACACACACACACACACACACTATGTACACTGCTGCTCCCTGTGATCTATCTGTGTATTCAGTGGTCAGGTCTTTACCAAGCCTTAAGTTCCTGTATTGTTGTTCTGCTTTTGATTTTGTTTCTGGTTTATTATTCGATCCTGCTCTAATTCATATCGTCTGTAGATAACATTACTTTCTCTGGTCTTCATTACTGACGTTGATTTATGTGTTTGTTTTGAATCGGGCATTAAAAAGTTCGGTCGACTTGCACTTGCGTCCTTCTGGCCATCCGTGAAAGGTACAACGTCCGTTCCGTTCTCAGATATGATTACAGAGATGATGTTATTAGGAGAAGATACAGTGTGGGCTGGATTTGGACTCAAATATCCATTTTGTTCCATTTGCAAAGAGCAAATGTTGAAATATACATGTAAAGGGTGTTCAAGTCAAACCAGGACTTCTGATTTTACAGAATGATGAAGCAGTTATACTTTCCTGTCATTCGTAGATGTACAGCCTCCCTAAAACCATTTAAATATTTTATTGTGGCTAATAGTGTAATCACAATCATAGTGTAAGTCCCAATCACAATACGCCCCCTGTATGTCAACTCTTACATATCCCGTTTCTGTGTGTGTGTGTATGTGTGTGTACATATAAAGAATTGACAAAATCGACAAAATGAGTATAGTTATGACCTTCTTGAATGTTAAAAACATAGTCATCTATCTACTATTTAATGTAGATTCATTTGTAATCATTTACAATTACACATTCAGGGATACTTTAATGTCCTTGAGCAATATAGATATAGCCTTGAGCAAAGTGTTTAGGTTTAAATGAAAGGGCTTTTGTATTTATCTAAAAGTACTCATGACTAGTTAACATATTTAACTGGTGAAGTTGATACATCGGCTTAATAGGATTAATCAGATACTGTAGGATTTCAAAATTAGTTATAACACATTATAAATAACGGTAATTACAAAAAGATATGAAGTGTATCGTTGTGTTGATCTCAACTTAATGGTTAAAGTGAAAATTAAATGAAAAGGGAAAATTAAAGGGAAAATAATGACATAATTATCATAATGTCGTTATTCATATTCATATTATTATTATTATTATTATTATTATTATTATTTATGTATCTATTTATTTATTTATTTTTTTTTTTGGTGCATTACCCATAATGCCATTGGACTACCCCTCTCACCTTGCCCTAAAAACAGAGACCTTGAGCTCAAACTTTATCAAGCTCTAAAGCTTAAATAAATATTTGTACATTGTTAACGGAGTTGAGTTTCTGATATAACTTAGAGAAACTGTGTTTATACTGTGGATGGGTTACATTTGGCACCTTGAGTCCAGTGTTTGCTGTCTCCATTATTTCTGTGTTGGATTTCCCATTTATATTACGTAGAAGATTCCTGGAAATGAATAAAATTGATAAATTATACTCTTGTTTTTTTTTTATTATTATTATTTTATAATGCGTTTTAACAGCAAAACTTGACATGACGGAGCCCAATTTCTGTGTTTAGCAACGGAATAACCAAAGACTTTGCAGATATTTCAATATGAATATATACTGCGAAAACAAAAAAAGTGTTCCCTTCATTTATATTCAAGGTGTTTCAGGTTGGAGTTTTCCTTTATATTACAGCCAAGACTGGACACTTCAGCAAATCTTCAGCTTTTTATCTCTGTGTTTAATTTAGATTCTGCATCACTATTTTGCATTTGGCTAAAGGTGTCTTCCAAAAGAACGTGTCATGCCAAGTCATTTGGGTCATTCATTGTATTTGTGTAATTTTTTTACTCACATTTTTTATTACCGCATTAATTCTGCGAAATATGACTCTGAGAAATCTCCGCTCCACCGGGCCATATGTATTGCCAGAAGGTCTTAAGTGGACCTGTTCCAATTGGCAGTGTTAGAGGGGCTGTAGGGGCCGTGCAGCCGCTCATGCGGATGGTAGCCCGGAGCACAGGGCATGTCAGGAATAAGCGAATCCCCTAGAGTGTCTGAGCAGAGGAACGTTAGCCATCTCCTCGTTTGTATGCACGATGATTCGGGTTATTGGGGGCTGCTCGTGTGCCCCCGCTGAGGGGGAGGATGGCCTGTTGCGTTAAGTGAGGCCGTGTAATACATGCTGCTCTCATTTGAACACTGCGCCGTGATTTTGGAAGCGCACAAGCGGAATTCAAATCAGGAGGGGGGCCAAAGATGGGTGAATAATTACAAAGATTGGGTCTTGATTAAAAAAAAATAAAAAATCATTGCAGCCATTATACTGCAGGGAATAACTGCAGGTTCAAGAGAGGAGGAGATGGTCTGGGGTTACTGAACTGATTCGTTCAAAAATAACTGCTACAAGTGGAAGATAAATGACTGAAAAATGTGAAGGACTTTTTAAGAAAAAGCCTATTAACAGAGGACGAGATGGAATATTCTAAAGCATTTTAAATAATTAACAACGAGGGTGAGTCAAAAATAATCCACACTCTAGCTGGATAATTTATTTAAATTGAACATGAAAAAAACAATAAATACATAATTTATACTTTCAATACATAATGTATACATAAAATATATATTTGTCTATCGGTCAACAAGCTTTCGTATTCCCTCATTAGAAATGTTTTAGTCATGAAAGCACCGCTGTCTTCACTTCTTCATTAGAAGTGAATCGTTGTTTTCATAGGGCTGTTTTCAGGGCACCTGAAAAGTACATTGTAGAAGCTTTCAAACTTGCCTGTTGGATTGTAGAAAGACGCGGCCGAGGATAGAATAGAAACAAAGCGATTGTAGTTGCTTCTGAATGATAAAGGTGAAGTTTTCTGGTCTGGGTCAGATAAAGAAAAACATCTCCTTGAATGTAGGAGCAACTTGTATGGGGCGGGGATGATGTTATCAGGGAGGTTTTGTGTATAAAATGAAACGGATGAGAGAAAAGAAATCAGCGTTCTCTTTGCTGTAACTGTATGAAACTGGTCCTTCTGCAGAAGTTATAATAAACCCGTGTTACTGCCCTGCTGAAAAAAACAGCATCGACCAGCATAGCTGGTTACCATTAGACCAGCATAGATTGTGTTTTGGTGCTGGTATGCTGGTGACCAGCATTATAGTGCCATGATACTGTGCTGTTCACCACCCCATCTAATGGATGCTGTAAATGTAAATCATGCTGGTCTATGCTGGATTTTTCAGCAGGGTGTACTTTGCTCTTACCCAGTGAACTTGTCTTTATAGTGTTTTCAGGATTTTCACCACAATTGTTGAACCTTTTTCCTGCGAATGTTCCGATACTGGCCCTTGAGAATCTAAGACGAAACTGTAAGCGTCAATTTTCCAGCTGATGGCTGACTTCTGAACTTTTTTGTCTCGGTCCGTTCCATACTCTGCCGTTTACTCTCAGGCTTGTAGTGATAAATCCATGTCTCGTAATGATTCTCTTTAAGAAACGTTCACCTTTCTTAGACTATTGCTCCAATTGTTGTTTGCAGATATTAAAACACTTTCTCCACGCAGTGCGCAAAGTCTTCGATAAATAGCGGCACCAGGTACTGTACACCCTCAGACCACTAAAAAAACGAATCCCTGCACGCTGCTCTTCTTTCGGGCAAATCACAGGTGGGGCATCCATTTTCGCTCTCACCGCAGTTACAAATAAACTGATGCAACACGCTCACACCTGCCCAGCACTGACTGGGGAGGTCGTACCCTTGAACGGAAATCGGTGATGAGACAGTGCGGCCAAGAGAAGTTTTAATATAACCACAATTCTTTATAAGGCAATGCTTAACCAGCTAACGTAATTATACACTACCTACCGTATATTGCCAAAAGTGTTCACTCGCCCATGCAAATAATTGAATTTTGGTGTTCCAATCATTTCCGCTTCGACAAATATTTATGAAATAGTGGGTCGCTCTCAGGAACCATGGTAGGATTTCCTCACTACTAAATATTCCACAGTTGTATTATAACAAAGTGGAAACAATTGGGAATGACTGGGAACTCAGCCACGAAGTTGTAGGCTATGTAAAATCAAAGAGCGGGGTCAGCGGATGCTGAGACGCATGGAGTACAGAGGTTGCAAACTTTCTGCAGAGTCAATAGCTACAGACCTCCAAACTTCATATGGCCTTCAGATTAGCTCAAGAACAGTGTGTAGAGCACTTCACGGAATAGGTTTCCATAGCTGAGCAGCTGCATCCAAGCCTTGCATAACCAAGTGCAATGCAAAACATCTGATGCGGCGGTGTAAAGCACGCCGCCACTTAACTCTAGAGCAGTGGAGTTGTGTTCTCTTGAGTCACGAATCACACTTCTCTGTCTGACTCTCCGATGGATGAGTCTGGGTTTGAGTTAGGTGCGGAAGAACTTGACTGGCCTGCACAAAGTCCTGACCTCAACCTGATAGAACACCTTTGGGATGAATTCGAGCGGAGACTGCGAGCCAGACCTTCTCGTCCAACACCAGTGTGTCTGAACTCTGTGTTCTAAACAGTTGAAGCTGTTATAACTGCAAAGGGTGGGCCAACATCATATTAAACCCTATGGGTTAAGAATTGGATGTTACTCAAGTTCATATACATGTGAAGGCATGGACAAGGTGCCAATCCATCACAGGCCACACATACACACATGCGCAGACTACAGGAAACTTAGGAATGCCAGTTAGCTTAATCTGCACGTTTTTAAACTGAAGAAGGAAACCGGAGCACCCAGAGGAAACTCACCATGTACAGGGAGAACATAGAGCCAGTGGTATGAATCAAACCCTTAGCCCTGGAGGCATGAGGTCACAGTGCTACCCACTACGCCACATTGTGCACCAATTATCCTTTTAAGTTACATAAAAAATAAAAATAAAAACATTCCAGACACAAAAACATTAGCATTATAAACCACCTGCTGAATCTCATTTGTCGTTCGTTCATTACCGATGAGACAAAAGTCAAATCATTTCAATTTACAGTATGTTTGATTTGTAAAGAAAACTTGTCTGGGACAAGGTCGCTAACTTACTAAAAATGTTTAATATTTCAATGTTAGTTCAAAGAACTACAATGATTCCGTTCACCAGTCTGGAGATATAATACACATGCAAAAAGGGCGTTCTTACAGGAAAAAAAGGAAAAGGGTCATAAACCCAATCAAGACCGAATAAAAAACTTCCTTATTGCTTTAGAAGTCACTTGTGGGAAAAATCACAAAGTTAAGGTACGTTCCTTTGTTCAGACAGAAACACGAAAGCTGGCTGGTGGAAAGTAACCGATTTTTTGATGGCGCTGACTTCGCCTCTGGCATGTCAAGGTTTAATTAAACGCCTCTGATGATTAAAATTGAAGTCTTGTCTCCGCTGCTAATTAACCCAGAGGAGCCATCAAAACACTCGGTTTATGCATAAAACACGGAGTGAGGAAATATTATTTCTCTGCAAACGCCATCAAGGCCTTAATGTGCGTGACGGTTATGGGCCGTAATAAAAATGTACAGCAAAGCAAATCACTTTCAAGGGAAAGCAATTGGTGTGCTAGCCTTATGCTTCTGCCCTTAATTGAAAATTTCAAAAGCCATATTGACCCCAATACCATAAAAAAAGCTGTATGGCCATAATGACGCCATGCCTCAGTGAGGAAACAGGCTCAATATACAGCACTGAAATGAGACGCTGGAATCAGGAAGGAAAGGAAAACTCGATCAGGTACACTCTGAGAAAACATAAACTTCTGGGCCCGTATTCACAAAGCTTCTTAAGCCTGAAAGTTGCTCCTAGTGACAAAATTCTAAGAAAATGTTTTAAATTATGACTTTTTCTTAGAATTTTCCCTTAAATTTAGGATTGAATCTTAGTAAAGATAAAAATGATTCAAATGATTCCAAGTAATAAAATCAGTTTAGTAAATAAATGTAAGAAGTTAAATATAGTAACTACTGCGTGGAAATTGGTTGCTTCAAAAGTAGACACATTTTCAACATTTGGCTGTATTAATTAATTTTAAGACATTTAGCCTATAACAGAAACTTTGCATAAAGTAGCTTTCATTCATGGTTATGTAATTTTTTTTATTTACAAACATTATGATTTCACTGTTTATTCTATTTTCATATACAGTGGAAACTTGGATTATGAGCATAATTCGTTCCGGAAATGGGCTTGTGTTCCAAAACACTCGTAAACCAAATCATCATTTTCCCATAAGAAATAATGAAAACTCAAATTATTCGTTCCACAGCCCCAAAAATTAAATACATAAAAATAATTAATACAATCTATGAAATGAAAATAAAATAATTCCGTTGGTGCGCGCAGGCGTGTGTGTGTGTGTGTGTGTGTGTGTGTGTGTGTGTGTGTGTAATTAGCCCCTTCCCTCACCTGGTTTTACACAGCAACGGGGTCGACCACACCTCCTCACCAAGATAAAGGTTTTTGTACCTTTCTTACTCAGAGTTGCTCTGAGAAGTTTTCTAAATCACTTTTAGTCTAAGACTCCAGCTAGGAATTTTTAGGGTAAGATAGGAGCTCTCTGAGAGAATTCTAAAAAGCTTTGTGAATATGGGCCCTGAAGTTTATGCAAAATGGAAGTGACCAATCTTGCTTCCCTAAAAAATTTAGTACTGATTCTAAAATTGGTGTAGGCTTCTAGAAGCACAAGATCTGTAAAAAAAATAAATAAATAAATAAAAATTGTTGCTTACATTGCTTTTTGGAAAAAGCTTAAAAAGGAAAAAAAATATGTAGTGTCCATACCCATGCCAAATTCATGTTGTAAAATCTTAGCAATTTTGCATTTTAGAATAATACACTTTTTCAGGTTTGTGTCTTTTCGTGTGAAATCTAAATTGGCCAAGGTTCATCTGAATCACATTTAAGATCACTGAAAGATTTTAATTTTAAAAAGTTACAGACACTACATACTGTAAAAGGGCATGAAATTGTATTTAGCAAATGTGTTTCTTTTTGTCTGATAAAAATATAATTGTGTATGCATACTTACAAAAAACAAAAAAATGAAGCATGATTGGGAGATAAGAAGCATTAAGTATTATGAAAAATGAAATGGTATTATATGATCCTATCTGAAAATTCACTTAGGTGAGACACTTTTAGCTCCACATTTTAGCCAAAAGCAAATAATCCTTACAATTAGTTTTGGCGACTGCATTTTCTCCACCAAGACGCATGCCACTCCCCCCTGACATGACATGTATGTCACTGTTAATTAAATCTGAATTTAACATATATTTAACCAAAAGGGATCCAGCTTTCATCTACAGTAAAACAACTACTGTAGATCGAAATGGTCCAACGTTCTCAGTGCTCAGCAGTAGACAGAGTGTCTTAAAGCTGCTTTACAGGAATCTGGATGTAGCGCTAGATCTCTAATGAACAAGAACAAATCTCACCAAAATGACATGAGGAAGAAATATCGAGAGGAACCAGTCTCACAAGTCTCAAGTCATCTTCTGCGTGGTGCCAGATAATAAGATTGTAAATCATTACTGTAGATTATTTTGAATTAGAGCGCAGGTCAGTCTTAATGCTTAAAACAGCAGATCTTGTGTACAGAGCAGTATCCAGACAAGATTATCCATGAAAGCATGGCTATACATCTTTTATGGTAAGTGCAATATTTAAAAGGCACATGTGGGACCGTCCACAGCAGCAGAGTCATAAGCACAGAGGGCTCTAAGCAGAATTAGAGAATAAGGATGGATCACGGAGGTCTGCAGGGCACTAAGAGCCAGATTTACACACTTGGTTTTCTTGGGCAGACATCCATCAAAGTACTGTACTAACCAAGCCCAATGCTGATTAGGTTCTGAGATCAGACAAGGTAGGATAAGACAAGGCTGTCAAACTTTTTGGTATCTACCCATCTGCCGGCTCTGTTCAAGCTACCAGCCACGGAGAATGAAGGCTAGGACGTGTTATCTGCCCTTATCCGCACAGATGATTTCACATTACCCACGATTGTGGATAGGGCAGAAAGAGAATATGCAACCTATCCCACCTTGAGAGCAAGGGCAATTTTGCTTCCTTGGCTCCTGGTCAGAGACGAATTTGGCATAATCAAGATAAGCTCCTCTCCTGACAACATGGTGAACACTTTTCGGTTGTGCCAATCAGGAGCTTGAATGCATTTTGGTCTGAAATTGCTGTCAAAACTATATTTCTCTGACACCAAGTGTTAAGTTTAAAATTGCTCAATAATGAGCCCCCAAACTGCTAGATTTACATTGACGAGTGAACCGAATACGTCTGCCGACGAACTTCGACACGCTTGCCAATCACCTGTCGATCGGAAGAGACACAAAAGCGCCCGCATGATGGAGTGTCTGAATGCTCTCTAGGTTATTTACAGGACAGAGAGGTCTGTAAGTTCAAGCCATTTTATGAATAAATGTGAGTCAATAATTATTCGTATTCTGGCTGTAGAATTTATTTAGGAAAGACATCATTTTTCTCCTTGCTTTTCAATACACTTAGTCCATCTGCCAACAAGCTTTTGTCTTCTCTCAGTAAAAATGTGTAAGGGCTCTTAGGAACTTGAAGTCTTCGGGTGGATTAAAGGTTCGTTAAAATATACCCCAAAGTGCTGAGGTAAACGAAATACGTTTTAATAAATAAGTGTTTATTGTATTCAGCGTAAGAGTGTCTTCTTTTCTTCCTAAATTTAATAAAGGTAGGATGAAGGAGCTGAGACGCTCCAGCACATTCAGACGGTGGCTGGTGTCTGTGCAGTGCTCATGGGAATAATGTATGATTAAGATCTGCTCTATCCAACCAGGCTTCTCTGCACCTTTGAGGTGTTTTGAAAACGCCTGAACTTGAATGTCCAGAGTACTTGCTGCTTTCAGACCAAGTACAAAAACTAAAACTAAACATAAACAAGTAGTTCTGGCAACTACATCAAGTACGGTACAACCTAAAATTTCAATAACACGGTGGTCATTTTTAAACACCTTTGGTAAGAATCTAAGGATGGTAAACAGAGAATGCTGAAGAGAAGTTTGGGAAGGCTGTTTTTTATAGTAAAGTTTTTTTTTAGTTGTATTAAATATTTTTAAAAACATGAAGGTTGGATTATTTATATAAGGATTATTATATAAAGATTATGTGTGTGTGTGTGTGTGTGTGTGTGTGTGTGTGTGTGTGTGTGTGTGTGTGTGTGTGTGTGTGTGTGTGCCAGCGAATTTGTTTGAGTGGAATTTAATTGCACACTCATAAGAGCATTTAAAAAAGGCCATTTGTTGACTTTTTGATTTAAGTACAATTTTTACATGTGTGTGGAGGTGAGGTATGAGATCACGTTTATTTACAGTATTAGATTTTCAATTGCATACTCACGAACGCGTATTTAAAAATGTACAGCGTTTCATTTTTTTTTATGATAATAGGGCGTTTTCCATTAAAATTTCAAATTAGCATATCTTCTTTTGCCATAGGCCGATTGAGATGGAACAAAGCCTATATGTTACCTCAAGTTCAGCCAAATACGCCTGTGAAACCCCATTAAAATTTGTTCAGTAGTTTTTACGTGATGCGTGCACAAACAAACAAACAAACAGACAAACAGGGAAAAAAACTATCTTGATGTGTTCTATTACTCATTTTACTGTACGTCCTCCCCAAATCATGTTTTTTCACAAATATCTTAAATGTACAGACACGCCAACTTTGCAGTTTTATTGCACTGTATGTTTACATTACATATACTGTATTTTTTTTCTATACACCATACTACCAAGACAAATTAATTATATGTGAAAGTCTGTGTACTCGCAATAAACTTGATTCTGATTCTAAAAACAGCTAAAACATAACCATAATATAGGCACTAGAGTAATGCGGCATATTGTAATTTTGGTATATTGTACATGAGGGAAAATGGATGACCTTAAAATGACAGTAATGTTAGACTTGTTGGAAATGACATTTGGTCAATGAAATATAAATATGATAAAACTTCAAGTTATTCACATTCTATGAATATAATATACCAATGTTGAAGTTTGGAAAAATCTCATTATGCAAATATAAAATTGCTGAGTGTGACTTTGAAGGGAATCTCACTGGCTTATTATACACTGCCTGGCCAAAAATATGTCACCATTTCAAAAGGGTCAAATTATTGACCTGCATCAAGCAAAGGAAGTAAGGACATTTTAAAATAACTAAATTGGGTTAAGAACCCTCAAACACTTACATCCTATAAAGATAGTGCTGAAGCAGCATCATAAGTAAAGTAGACAGTGGAAGTCACTGCTCATTTTAAGTTTGGTTAATCAGGGAAAAAAAAAACTTCAGTTTGTTAGGAAGCATAAAGTCTAAGAAAGTCTTTGGCGGGGCTCCGGAGTGGTGCAGTGGTAAAGCGCTCGCCCTATCATCCGGAGGTTGCGAGTTCGATCCCCAGGTGATGCTGTTACCTCTCACAACCGGAGGTCTAGAGAAAGCTGATTGGCCGAGCTCTCTCAGCCATTAATCACGGCTCTACAGCCAATCAGGGGCGTCCGTGAGCTCACGAAAGTGGAAGGAGCGGATAGCGCTGTCCTCCGAGTGTGTTACGCCGCCCCTAATGGTTCGTGAGCGAGTGGTTCGAAAAGATGCGGTCGGCTGGCGTCACGTGGTTCGGAGGAAACATGTGATAGATGGTAGTAGCCTTAATGTGGGAGTTGGACACGATTAAATTAGGGATAAAAACAGGGAAAAATCAAAAAAAAAAAAAAAAGAAAGTCTTTGGAGGAAGTGTTCTGTTCTGGGGTTGCTTCAGTTGGTCAGGTCTAGACTCAGCAACGTTATATAGCAAAAGTAAATAAAAAATAAAGTCAGCTGATGATCTGCATGTACTGAATGATCTGGTTTTCTTCCCTGATGAATTCCCCACAGCCATATTCCAGGACTGTGACTTGTGAAAGAGTTGTTCTAGGAGCATGAAGAATCATTTCCACACATGAACTGGAAACCACATTGTGTGTCCTGTAATCAAATCTAAAGGTATTTTATTGGGGGTGGGGGGGGGGGGGGGGGTGGAGTTTTAAAGTGTATTTTTTCTGGTTTAAAGGTGGATTACATTGGTTCAGTCTAATGTAAGTAGTTCGCATTGGTTCAAGTGTGCGACTGAGATACTTTTAGTGTAGCCATGTTAATGGATTCCAACAAAGATGAGGCCGAGTTGCTATAGTAATACTCACTCACTCATCATCTATATCGCTTAATCCTGTATTCAGGGACACAGGGGCCTGGAATCTATCCCAGGAGACATAGAGCACAAGGCAGAGTACACCCTGGACAAGGTGCCATTTCTATCGCAGGGCACACACACACAATTAACCTAACCTACATGTCTTTGGAACTGTGGGAGGAAACTGGAGTACCCAGAGGAAACCCAACAAGTACAGGGAGAACTTCATGCACACAGAGATGGGAATCAAACCTGGCCGGGAATCAAACCCAGACCCTGGAGGTGCAAGGCGACAGTGCTAACCACTACACCACCGTGCCGCTCCCCCATAGTTATATGATATTTTAATGTAGAAAAATCTGGCCTTTATAAAACATGTGCGCTGTACCAAAAGTAATACGAAAGAGGGCATAATCGTTTTATTAATTGTAATTGTTCCAAGTTGCAAATGTTTGTGGAGTAACTCTTCCTTTATATAAAGGTACAACTCAACATAGTCTCCATCATTGTTGAACCCAACTCTCAAATCCTCTTTGAATATCTCCTTTGTCGCAGTTGATGGTCTCAAATTGTGTCATGGAGGCTACAGTATGTTGAGCAGTGAGAGAAACGTTTGCACTTTGAACATTTGGAATTTGGAAATATTTGTCCAACTTTATACTTACATACAATAAAGCCTGATGACAGCAAATAGCAAAACTTTTGTACTGCTGCCTCAGGTGACATAACACATATTAAGAACAGTTAAATGGCCAATACCAGCAAGTCAGAGGTAAAGCATTAAGACAATGGTCTACGGTTCGGAAGGTTCCAGGTTCAAACCCCACGACCATGAAGTCGCCGCTTTTGTGCGTTTGGGCAATGTTCTTAACCCTCAACTGCTCAGATGTACAATGAGATTTTTTAAAAAAAGTAAGTCGCTTTGGATAAGGGTGTCTGCCAAATGCCATAATGTAAATGTAAAAATGGTAAGTTGGCTATTGGAGAAAATGTATCACATAGTGGATCCTGAAACTAACTTTAAATATTAAAATAATAAGGAATTAGTGCATATACAGTACAGTACTGTGGCTA
The DNA here is from genome assembly GCA_011419295.1 of Clarias macrocephalus. Lineage (NCBI taxonomy): Eukaryota > Metazoa > Chordata > Actinopteri > Siluriformes > Clariidae > Clarias > Clarias macrocephalus. Next base: position 284,920 of record JAAGKR010000101.1, read on the forward strand.
TGGTGAGTATAATGATACTGTATAACAATATGATCTGTCACAGCCACGTAAGTCCTGCCTTATTTTTTCACTTTCATTATGATCATAATCGTAATATAAGTGGGACCCTGTAGATGTTATTGCAGCACTGGGCATTTTATTATACAGACAAAGTATTATAATGTTGTACAAAAGAAATGCTGAATATAGTGCAGACAATATTACGGTGTTTATTTTTCTTCACAATGAAAGTATTCATATTTCTCACTACAGTCGAATGAGTCATTTGGGAATTAAAAAAAAAAAAAAATTATCACACAAACAATTCCGAACACAATAATCAGCCTATTCTAACGTGTGTGTGTGTGTGTGTGTGTGTGTGTGTGTGTGTGTGTGTGTGTGTGTGTGTGTGTGTGTGTGTGTGTGTGTGTGTGTGTGTGTGTGTTTGTGTGTATGATGTCAGACAGTTCACTGCCTGCTGAGATATTCATACTAAAGCTTTTCAGAAAATTTCGGAGAATTTCTGTTCATCCATATGAGATTTCAACTCGCACCGGCACAATATAGCAATACCTTAATAAGAAAATAACATCTCTAACAGTGCAGTGTGTTTCTCATAGCCCCCGAGCGAAACGCACGACTCAGCTGCTACAAATTATCTAAGTGTATCGGAGTCAAGCTGAAAGATAATATTGTTACAGTCCTACCACTGCTTTCCGACAACAAGCACATCGCCCCAGGACTTGCGATATTTCCCACTATAGTTGCAGCCTTTTGTTTTTGCTGCGAGATTTCGCACCGGCAGCATACGGACATTCAGAGAGTCTACACGCTGAGCTCAGAGACCACAGAGATGTAGCCTTAAGCCCAAAGCTAAGCACTAATACACAAAAAAACAACTCTTTCATTTTGGTTTGGGTCAGGGATCAGCAAGCGAGCTACCGAGCTGAAACATTTGTTTGCCTTGTGTACAGCATGCCGGAAGATAAATATGTGTTCACTTGGTGGCGTAACATTTCTTTTAAAATCCTCAAAAACATTACAGTAAATATAATAGATTTAATCAGTGACTAAGGTACTGTATGATTCATGTCATTTTTGTGTAGACTCTCCATCCATTGGGCTGAACCTGTTTTAGTCTCCAAAACTGGTTTAATTCTTCGTGGCATTCTGTAGATTCAGCCAGGTGCTAAAAAAAAAAAAAATCTTTGGGTCCATGTTGACATGACACCAGCACGCATTTGGTGCAGATTTGTTGGCTGCACATCTCCCCTTCCAACGCATCCCAAAAGTGCCCCATTGGATTGAGATCTGGTGACTGTGGAGGCCATTTGAGTACAGAGTCATGTTCAAGAAACCATTTTGAAATTATTTTATTTTAGCCTTTGCGCCTCCAGGGTCCAGGTTCGATTCCCGGCCAGGTTCGATTCCCATCTCTGTGTGAATGGAGTTGGCATGTTCTCCCTGTGCTTGGTGGGTTTCCTCCGGGTACTCCGGTTTCCTCCCACAATCCAAAGACATGTAGGTTAGGTTTATTGGCGTTCCCAAATTGGCTGTAGTGTGTAAATGAGAGAGTGTGTGTGTGTGTATGAGTGTGTGCCCTGCGATGGATTGGCACCCTGTCCAGAGTGTTTCCTGCCTTGTGCCCTAAGTCTCCTTGGATCGGTTCGAGGCCTCCCATGACCCTGAATACAGGATTAAGCGGTATAGAAGGTGAGTGAGTGGTGAGTGAGTGAGTGAGTGAGTGAGTAGCTGGTGCGCTATTCCGTGGTCATACAGGGATAGACATGGTCAGCAACAATACTTAAAAAGTCTGTAGCATTTAAAATGCTCAATTGGTATAAGGGGCCCAAAGTGTGCCAAGAAAACCTCCCCCACACCATTACACCAACATCACCCTTAAACACTCATGCAAGACAGGATGGATCCATACTTTCATATTGTTTACTCCAAATTCTGACCCTATCATCCAAATGTCAGAGCAGAAATCGAGACTCAGCAGACCTGAGGCAACATTTATTTTCAATTTCCTATGATCCAGTTTTGATGAGCCCATGCAAAGTGCAGCCTCAGTTTTCTGTTCTTAGCTGACAGGACTGCTGCTTCTGTGCAGTGCATCTGTAGCCCATCTGCTTCGAGGTTTGACATGTTGTGTGTTCAGAGATTCCCTTCAGCTCTAACGAGATGTTATTTGAGGTACCATTGCCTTTCTATCAGCTCAAACTAGTCTGGCTATTCTCCTCAGACCATTCTCTGGAAATCCTGAAGCTGGTTGTAGCTAATAATCCTGGAATCCTGACTTTGCTTCAGTGACTTTGTGGAGTTTCACTTTGTGGAGTTTTCAAGTTGTCTCCATGTTAGTGTGGGTTTCCTCTGAGTGCTCTGGTTTCCTTGGACCGACGTAAACACACACACACACACACACACACACACACACACCGGATGGATCGGTTACTCTAAATTGTTCCAAGGTGTGAAAATGTACTCATGGTGCTTTGTGACTGACCCACATTCCATCCACAGCCTACGGTATTCCTGACTTGTTCTGGGTCCACTGCAGCACTTACAAGGTGCCTTGTACTTATAAACTCTTATTGAAGATGAAGATGGAGATAAAGCCTATGTATGGCAGCCTATGTGGCGAGGTTTTCTATTATCCATAGATCTGAAAATTAATCCCCTGAACTGAAGTATGCGCCGCGTGCATGCCGAGAATTTAGAGATTTCATTCCGTGTGTAGTGCAAAAGCATAATTTCACAGGCACGTTTACGCAGAGCACCTTAGGTGATATTTATACAGCTGAGCAGCTGAGGATTAAAGACACAGCAGTGGCAGCTTGGCAGTGCTGGGATTTGAACTCATAACCTTCCAACTACCTTCCAGCTACTCTACAGGAACCACTGCATCACCAACCTCTTGACAGCTGGTATCTGATTACAAATGGAATTGATTTAGGCTTGATATCTATGCGTCTATGGCATGTACCTTTCCAGCTACCTGATCAAAGTGTGACATTCACTGTGTGTGAAGAAACTGGCTCAACTTGACGCGATCGTTGCAGGAAGACGTTTAGGTAAGTTTAGAAATGTTTAAGGGTAACCTGAAAAAAATAAAACTTTTCCATATTGTTTTAGTACAAGATATTTATGGTTTCTTAAATATGTGATATCAAAATATGTCATAGGCAGACAAAAAAATAATGAGTTTAATTTAAAAGTGCTGTACATGTACAGTACAGTCGAGACATATTGAATTAATTTTCATAGAACATTTTCCCGGCCATAGAAAATGTTGCTGTTTCAGTAGGGTCAAATTATTGTTCCGCATCGATCAAAGAAAGCAACTAATGAAATTTCCGAAATTTCGCTGGAATTAGGTTAAGAACTGTCCAGAGAACGATGGTGCTGAACCGTCAACTTCACAGAAGTCAGGAAAAAAATCTTGATCGGAGATGACTTAAACGCATGCTGAAGTTGCATTATAAAATAAATAACAGTAGAAATCCCAGCTATGTTTAATAGTGAAAGTACTGTAAGAGCATTTTCATGCACACATAATGTAATGAGAACTCACAGGATTAGGACTAAACTGCTGTGTGGCGATAAGAAAACAGTTTGTGTCCGCTAGGGATCATGAAAGATTGGACTTTGGTCATGTGATCTGACGAGTGACCCTATACCAGAGTGTGTGTCACTTCATGCTTTTTCCTTTTACCTTGATGCATCTTTGCATACAGTAGTGTCCACTGTACAAGCCTCTAGAGGCGGAGTTATGATCTGGTGTTGCTTCAGCTGGTCAGGTCTAGACTCAGCAATGTTGTGTGGCAATAAAACGACACCAGCTGAAGACCTGAATGTCAAATCTAAGGATTAGTTCCCATATTCCAAGACTGAAAGAGTGGCTCAGGAATGAGCACGAGGAATAAATTTCACACATGCACTGGACACCACATTGCGCACCATGATCAAAGCTAAAAGTGGTCCAAAGGCTATCGTAGTGTATTTCAGGCCTTTTTTTTAAATGGCTTGTATGGTCGAGTCATGCTTGTATACACCTACAGTAGGAGCTGGTACTATAAATGTTGGATGTTGCCTGGGTTTGTGTGTCGTTACCAAGCAATTATTTACAAATCTACAAATCTCTTTATTTCTTGTGCTTCCACCTGAACCTGAATTAGACTCCTGGAATTTTGTATGTAGTTAATTATCATGCTGTGCTGGGTTAATTTAAATACGTCACATCGCATCATGAAAGAGTCTTTTCTGACTTTTTTTCTGATATTGTTTGTAATAGATGAGTCAGGACATCTGTTGGACGCCGAGGGCGTTGCAGATGCTCTACGCATCATTATGGCATCTGTTGTTCTAACTGTGATTGATTCGCTGCCTCCTCCAACCCGTCATCACCGTTCTCGTCCCTTAGGATTCCAGCGTGGGTGATGAATCCTGAGTGGAAGCTTCAGATCTGGCCTGGTGGGTTACGGGAGGTGAGTTTCTCGCACGTTCTATATTTGTTTTGGAGTCTCTGAAGAATGGTCTCTACAACAGGTCCTGACTTAAAGGCCAGGAACTTGCACAGATATTGTTCTGGATGCTTCACGTTTGATCATTCCTTGTGTTCAGCTACATCATTACGTCAGTAAGCCTTTTTTTTTTTTTTTTTTTTTTTTAACTCATACCCTGCTGGGGAAATAAAACAGGATTTTCCGCCTAAAATCAGCCGAGTTAATCTCCCACTGATTTGCATTTCCGTACACAACTAAATTCTGTCCTTACATGAATCAATTAAACACCGGTGACTTAATTGCGCATCTTCACATCTGCTAAGTAGGCTACATAACCCGAAATCTCTCACTCACTCTTTCTCTATAATATGTATTTTTCTTACTTTTCTTCAATGTTGTGCTGATTTCTGACCAATTTTACATTTTATACATCTTCCATAACTTCTGACGAAACAGTTTGCACCCAACGAATGCTGCAACCACATGTATAAATAAATATTTTGCGATTCTGGAATTTCAGGGTGCCTTCTGACATTTCACATATAACCATCTACTTTCAAGTAATATTTCATCTTCACGAGGAGTGTGGAGCATCCTTTTCAGAACAAGCTGTCAGAGCTGCTTTTATACAGTAGGTCATTAATCAACATACTGTATACTGAGCAATCAGATTTGAAAAATGGTATAAAAAACATAAAATAAAATAAAAACTTAACATATGATTTTCATAAAATATCCACGCTTTTCTGATCAGCTGTCTGTGACCGAGTGCACAATGCTGTGTTAACGCCGAACGAAAGTGTGTTCATAGCCATTGATCCTTTAAAGGTGCTACTCGATCATTTTAAACCTATAATTCAGAATCAAATACCAATAGTTTTTTTTAACAAACTCAGGAACTAGCTGATGATTTAAGTCACATCTGATTCCACATCAGGGGAAATCCCTGAGCAGATCCTCAGAAGTCTTGCAAACACCCTTTGATCCTCTCTGTGCACACATCACCAGAGATTAAAAAAAAAATTATTCTGGCAAACACATAATGGATGGACGCGTTTGTGTGTATGAAATGCACCCATGGGCGAGGGAGGGGAGGGGGGGGGGGCGTGAGGGGTAACTTCAGTTTACACTGGTGTGTATACTGTACATGTAGGACACAATATTACATAAAATGTGGTGTTCTACAGTATAAGTACATTCATGATAAAATTAAGATTTGATTCGATTGATTGCAGCTTTGATCACGGTTCGCAATGCATTGGCCGATTTCTGTGTAAAAAAAAAAATTTAATAAAAATAAAAAACTTCATCCTCCCAGATTCATTCTTATACAATTTGAGTCCTGGAATAAGGCCGTGCCATCAGAGAAAAAAACTCCATACTGTAGATGTGATAACCTGGTCATTCAGTACATGCAGGTCATGACTTGATTTTATTTCCACATAACGTTGCTGAGTCTAGACCTGAGCAACTGAAGCGACCCCAGATCATAACCCCGCCTCCAGAGGCTTGTACAATGCATGATGGGTGCATCGCTTCATACGCTCCCCTTCTCACCCTGACGTGGAAACCCTCTGGACACATCAGACCACATGACCTTTTCCCATTAAATCCCCAAAGTCTTAACCTAAATGCTCTGTATATGTTAAATTAAAGATTTTTCTTTTTTCTGATTGGTCTGACTAACAAGTGATTTGATCTTGTGGACACACAGCTAGTGAGTCCCAATCCCCTGATGAGTTCTCATTACATCGTGCTTGTGTACAGTAAATGCACTAACATTCACTATTAAACATAGCTGTGTTCGTTTTTCCTTTTTCATTTAATTACTTGATTTTATACTCTATGTTTGATGCATTTTTGCATTTCATGTCATACCTTTTTTGTGTACAGTATATTAATTGCTTTATTTATTAGAGTTGTTGAAAGGTGCTCTATAAATAAAACATATAGTTGTTATTGACATGAGTATAGGCTGTTACTCCTGACATTAAAAGCGCGTCATAGTCTCACCTCTTCAAATATCTCACCCAGCTTCACACTCCACACTTCTTTCTACGCTTTCACCTTCCCTTCTAATGGCTGTAAAATTCCGATGCTTTATTTATACCACAGCACCAGTGATTTCTGCAAAGGTGTTGATTGATTTTCTGTATAACAGCAACTCTAAAAATAGGTAAATTACAGTTTAAATGAAATGAAGGCACTCATTCCTTAAAATATAGCCTTTTATTGTTTCTATAGTAACAGTTTATTCACAAGGTCTTGGGACGATGTACGGTGAACACGCCGCATATACTAAGGCTAATAATAAACGAAATATGAAAACTTGCTATGTTTTTTTTTTTTTTTTTTTTTAAGGAAACGTGATAGTTATATGATGAGACATTTATTTATCATTCATGGAAGGAGTCTTCAGTGTGAGTGGGTTTTTTTTTTTTTTCATGAGCGACAGAAAAAATCGGTGGAGAGAGCAACTTTTAATAGTTTTAAAGGTTTTTTAGACATCCTTTAGCTTTTATTGCAATTACAAAAAGATTCCCAACAAGTCTTGACTGTCTGATCCAGAAACACCACCCAGATATAACAGAAGGCTCTCCAAAGGGCTTGGATAGATCTTCAAAGAGGATAATTGGATCAGACCTTCCCAGCGTGGACACTTTTATACACACAACGCCGCAGAAAAAAAAGGCACAAAATATCCTCAGGGACACACAGCTCACTATCTGACCATGCACAAACCCACCACACATGAACTCAGCTACCGCAGAGCGGACACGATAATCACACACAAAGCACGTTTCTATAACAGCTTCTTTCCAGCCACAGTCAGACTGATGGCAAAAGACTGCTGCAATCAGTGTACATGCATCCAGTATAAGAGTGAGCAACTATCCTTAACTTTTTTTCTATTATGAATGAACAATATAAAAAATGTGATATCAAATGTGCAATTAAACCTTCAAGACAAAAAGTGCAATATTTCGATTTTGCTCTTACTGTCCTTGTCCCAGGACGTTTTTTTTTATTTTTTATTAAAGCTTTTGCACGAAAAATTCCGACGCACTTATAGTGCCAGCATATGTACAAACGGCACGTGAAATCTTATGAATCTTAAATCTACAAATGGATTTTTGTTTTAAAAAACGTCATTCATAAATACAGGTGAAACTCAAAAAATTTGAATATTGTGCAAAAGTTTGTTTATTTCAGTAATACAACTTAAAAGGTGAAACTAATATATGAGATTCATTCCATGCAAAGCAAGATAGTTCTAGCTGTGATTTGTCATAATTGAGATGATTATGGCTTACAGCCATATGAAAATCCCAAATCCACAATCTCAGAAAATTAGAATATTGTGAAAAGGTTCAATATTCTAAGCTCAAAGTGTCCCACTGTAATCAGCTAATTAAGCCAAAACACCTGCAAAGGGTTCCTGAGCCTTTAAATGGTCTCTCAGTCTGGTTCAGCAGGAAGCACAGTCATGGGAAAGACTGCTGACCTGACAGTTGTGCAGAAAACCATGAATGACATCCTCCATAATGAGGAAAAGCCTCAAAAGGTAATTGCAAAAGAAGTTGGATGTTCCCAAAGTGCTGTATCGAAGCACATTAATAGAAAGTGATGTGGAAGGGAAAAGTGTGGAAGAAAAAGGTCGCATGGATGACCGCAGCCTAGAGAGGATTCTCAGGAAAAGGCCATTCAAAAGTGTTGGAGACTTTCCCAAGGAGTGGACCGAGGCTGGAGTCAGTGCATCAAGAGCCTCCACACACAGACGGATCCTGGACATGGGCTTCAAATGTCGTATTCCCTCTTGTCAAGCCGCTTCTGAACAACAAACAACGTCAGGAGCGTCTTACCTGGGCTACAGAAAACAAAAAGAATCGGTCTGTTGCTCAATGGTCCAAAGTCCTCTTTACTGATGAGAGCAATTTTTGCATCTCATTTGGAAACCAAGAACCCAGAGTCTGGAGGAAGAATGGAGAGGCACAGTTTGCACAGTCTGTGTTGATCTGGGGAGCCATGTCATCTGCTGGTGTTGGTCCACTGTGCTTCATTCCACAGACGAGCTTCATGGGGACGCTGAATTCATTTTCCAGCAGGACTTGACACCTGCCCACACCTGGTTCTATGACCGTGGGATTATTGTGCTTGATTGGCCAGCACACTCACCTGACCTGAACCCCATAAGAATCTATGGAGCGTTGCCAAGAGAAAGATGAGAGACACGAGCCCGAACAATGCAGAAGAGCTGAAGGCCGCGACTGAAGCATCCTGGTCTTCCATACCTCCTCAGCAGAGCCACAGGCTGATAGCTTTCATGCCACGCCGCATTGAGGCAGTAATTGCTGCAAAAGCGGCCCAAACCAAGGACTGAGTACATATGCATACTTATACTTTTCAGAGGTCTGATATTGTTCTATGTACAATCCTTGTTGTATTGATTGCATGTAATATTTACATCTTCTGAGATTGTGGATTTGGGGTTTTCATGAGATGTAAGCCATAATCGTCTCAATGGTGACAAATCACGGATTGAACTATCTTGCTTTGCATGAAATGAGTCTATCTCATATATTAGTTTCACCTTTTAAGTTGCATTATTGAAATAAATGAACTTTTGCACGATATTCAAATTTTTCGTGGTTCACCTGTACGTTTAAATGAATTTAAATTGTTATCAGGTTGCTGTTACTATGAAGAAAATCCACCAGCATATCATGTTATAGAAAAATTATTATGGTCATTCTATATCACATGTTGTTGGTATTTTCTTTAAAGAGCACAAACCTTTAGTCCTTTAAAAAAAAAAAAAATCTCATTTCCTTTCACGCAGCACCATCACCATCAAACCGCCGTGTTTTCGAATAAAGTCGCCATCAGAGACCATGTGATTCCTGTAGGACACAATTTAATAAAATTTTAATTAAAAAAAACTTCAAATGAATCTTTTATCAGTTGGAAGACTGTACATTGTGCACTCAAATCATAGGGGAATCCTAAACACTATTACAAAGCATTGCAAAATCACCCCAAACAAAAGGGCAGAACCGAACCTCAGAGTCATGACTGCTTCGCTTTCATTATGGAAAAAAGATATTTTGTAAAATTTCTATTTTCTGTGTGGAAGATTACAGAAGCAATGTGCCGAGCCAAAGCTGCATTAAAGCTGAAATATTACATTGTGCTTCATCAATTGGCACGGATTAGTCAGACAACAGAGCAGGGAGGCGTGTATTTTTAGACGTGGCCCATTTACATGCCTCAAAGCGAATCTTTTTCCCCATTTCTTTTGTAATTTAAAACAACGGACTTTGTTTCATCCTGACACACTCTGCTAAAAAAAAAAAAAAAAATATATATATATATATATATATATATATATATATATATATATATATATATATATATATATATAAATGTTATATATTATATATAAATGTCAGCATCAATTTCACTGAACATGAATCAGGTTTAAATTTCAAATGTGACCCTTCCATCATAGTGGCCTCAATCCTGGTTTACCTCGCACTGCCGACGTTATATTTAGCTGTTGCTGAACAAAACACGTCTTTTTCAAGTTTTCTCACAAATATACTGATTATGGACTGTCGTTAATTACAACTAGTGTTCCACTAGATGTGTTTCACAAATGCCAGTGCTCAAGTCAGGTATAGGGCAAAACTTTTTTTTTTTGTACAAATAAGATACTGAATCAATATAAAGATGAAATGTTGCCTTGAACTTCCAGGGTCCGGGTTCGGTTCTCGACCAGGTACTCCGGTTTCCTCTTACAGTCCAAAGACATGCAGATTAGACTAATTGGTGTTTCCAAATGGCCCGTAGTGTGTCAATGAGTGTGTGTGCCCGGCGATGGATTGGCACCCTGTCCAGGGTGTATCCTGTCTCGTGCCCTAAGTCTCCAGGCCCCCTGCAACCCTGAATACAGGATAAAATGGTATAGACGGTGAGTGAGTGAGTGATGTCCACCTTTTAATTTATTTAAAGTTGACATGTTGCTTGTGTATAAAAGCGGTGATCTTTAAACAATATTGAAAAACTCAGTATCAAACAATTTTGCTCAATTAACCCTGGCAGGGCGGCACGGTGATGTAGTGGTCAGCACTGTCGCCCTGCACCTCCAGTGTCCGAGTTTGATTCTCTATGTGCATGAAGTTTACATGTTCTCCCCATGCTCGGTGGGTTTCCTCTGGGTACTCCGGTTTCCTAACACCTGTCCAGGGTGTACCCCCGACTCGTGCCCTAAGTCTCCTGGGTTAGGCTCCAGGCTCCGTGCGGCCCCGAATATAGGATAAAGTGATATAGTAGACAATGAGTGAGTGAGTGAGTGAGTGAGTGAGTGAGTGAGTGAGTGAATAAATCTGGCAGTCTAGACGTGAACTGAACTGAGACGTAAACCTTGAGCACATGCATAATTCTCTGTGTCAATTGACATCCTGTACGGCATGAGCCAATATATACGGTACTGAAACTGGCGCATGTGAGTTTGTCGATGAGGCATAGCTCCAGACGCACATGATAAGGAAGTTGTGTTGTGCAGTTGTCGTTGTAACGGGTCTATCTGCGGAGGAAAAAGTGTTCAGGGTCGAGTATTATTTCCGCTCATGCCGACGTGGTCGTGAACGAGGATTGAGTTTCCAATAGGTGGCAGAACGCTTTCTTTCAATACTGTACCCATCACATTCCACAGATCTCACACCACCTGATGCCTACTTGTGGGGAATGTTGACGGTGAGTGTGTTCAACTGTCAAGATCCACCAAGAACTGTGCCTGCAATATATCGAGCAAATTGTCTTCTTTTGCAGGAATGTGGAGCAAGTGTGTCTGAGCACCTGCATGAATGATATGAACACCGTCTACAGCGAGGCAGTGCAAACACAGTTGGAACACTTACAGTACATTATGCATACGCTCGTAAATCAACACACTAATAGAGTGTATCTTATATGTCTGTGAAGATTCTCAGCCATCCATGTGGAAATTGAGTCATCTCGCCTGGACTTCTTTTTCACTCGGGGATAGAGGATGGACCTTGGAGGACGTAAATACATGGAACATTCCAACTTTTGGAAATTCTGGAATTTTTTTTTGTTTCGTGTCCTCCAATATCTGAAAAGTAAAGATATCATTGAAAGAACGAATTCTGACCAATGTACAGAAAATCCTTCTTTATTTATATAGATAAAATGTTAATTCGTCTTTGCTTGTCCCTCTGGAACAACCCTCAGACATTTGAGATAGAACCTGAAAAAGCTTTAACAGAATGAGGTATACAATCAATTAAACTTTAAACCCACAAACAGCATCACACAAAAAATGAGCTCCTGGAAAAGGGGAAACTTTTGAGTTTCTTTTGAGCTTGTTGAGTAACTAATGGGCTAAATAACATTCAGCAGACCCTGCGAAATTCAAAGGAGCAAAGAAGTATGTATAATATATACTGCAGATACGGTTATCCTGTGTTTAATTATTAATCTCTTGAAATAGAGACCTTTTGAATTTTTGATCCAACTTACGCATTGAGTCATTTCTCTGTGATAGATCTGGAGTACACTCGCAGTGCGTGGGAATCCACGACCACCCTTAGAACGTCAGGTGTCTTTTATAAAGAGTGATCCAGTTACAGTAGATTATGTAAGTGGATGAAATATATTTAAAGGGTTTGACTGCAAAATGAGATAAACACCATTTTTGACAAATTTGTTTCTCCAGGCATTCAAGGTTGCCTATAAATAAAACATTTTCTTTGACGTCCCCAAGCTTTGAACTATCACTAGTATAGATATTGCTGCATTTGGGAGCCATGATGCACTTCATGCCAGCACAGTGGCTTAGTGGTTAGCACTGTCGACTTGCACCCACAGGGTCCGGGTTCGATTCCCATCTCAGGGTCTGTGTATACATGGAGTTTGCATGTTCTCCCCGTGCTTGGTGGGTTTGCTTTGGGTACTCTGGTTTCCTCCCACAGTCCAAAGACATGCAGATCATTTCCATTCCCATTGCCTGTAGTGTGTGACTGCACATGTGAGTGTGGACTGGAGGGCCTACCACAGTCAGTCGTAAAAATGGTAATAAATACAATGGTGTTCAACGTTGGCCTCCGCAGTCCTTAGTGGACTACAGAGGTTCCTAAATGGATGGATGGATGGATGGATGGATGGATGGAAACACTTCATAATACAATACAATTCATAAGATGCATGATCATTTTCTGTACAATGATTGTGTGAAGGAAACTGTTATGTTCACTATGTCTGGTTATATCCACTGCATCCTGTTCCCAAATAATGATTTCTGGACTTTATTATGATCTATATGATTATGGACATTATACATAATTCACATAGATATAACAAAAATTATTCTTATAATAGATATAGATATAACAAGAAATTATTCTTATTCTTATAATAATTCTTAACATTATATTTTGTCATTTGTGTTTTTTTATATTTTTTTTATCACCCTTAGGACTCAAATAAACTACAGTGTATGCACACAATATTCTCAGATTGCAATACTCCTTGCATGATTTGTTTTTCTCTCAAAACTCAAATTGGAGACATCTCTCCATCAAACTTTTAATTTATATACTAAGGCTGTAGTCATGCTTTGATTAAGTCCAAGGCAAGTCCAAGACCAGGATTAGATAAGACTGAGTGAGGACAGGGCTTAAGGGAGCTGAGAGGCCAACTCAAGACTGAATCCAAATAAAGGCAAGACCCATTCAAGATCCAGACTAAAAACCATCAAATTCTTTCTAAGTTTGAGCATATTGGGTTCATTCATGCATTTTGCCTGTTATTGTGCAATGTTTTTTTTTTTTGTTTTTGTTTTTTTCAGAATGAGGAAGCAATCATTATTGGACTTGAGTAAGGAACGCAACACTTTATATTTATGAACTCTTAGTCAAGACCAAAAAATAAACAGCAAAAAAATAAATAAAAAATGGCATAAAGAGTACTGCTGTTCTGATATTGACGATGATGATGATGATGATGATGATGATGATGATGATGATGATGATGATTACATTCTCATGCAATTTTCACAGTTACTGTATGGCTGGTACTGAAATCCCAGAGCTACACCAGTTATAATTACGTTTCTCCCTCTTCCCATTTAACAGATAATTCAGTCCAAGTCAGGCTTTCATTTGCCTGAAAGTGCATTGTATGAATTAATAAGTATTGAGTTTGAGTCTAAAATTAGACGTTGTATTGTCACACATTCCAGGTTTGTAAGTTATTATTAATCTGTCATACCAGTTTTCACTGAATCCTTTTTTTTTTTTTTAAATAAAAGATTTTTTCCCCCTCATGGAGACCAGACAAATGCCTGCACAAGGTCAAAACTCAAAAGCACATACTCCTGTCCTTGTGCAGGCATTTTCCTTATAAAACAACATGCCCACACACTGCGACTTACTGCAGACCATGATGTATAATCTTTTTAAACTTCAATTGTGTGATTTGTAAGTGAGATATCATCAGATTTTGGACCTTTTCATGCTGTAGACACACATGTATGTATGGTACATAGACAGTATTGCTAAAGTGGCATCAAAAAGCTTCCATATACAGTATCCTGTGCACTGCACTATGTTTCAGCCATTCCGTTGCTTTGTATCAGAACAAAGACAAAAATTTAGGTCAAAAATTTGATTCTTGGGTGTTTTCTGGAGTTTTATTGGTTTCTGATTGAATAAAGCCGCAGCTCACATGCTGTCTTGATATTGTTGTGAAATTCAGACAATACCCATCGATTGAAGGATCTCAAATCACAGAGAATGCTGCAGTTTGGAAACGTCATTATCTTTCATTTATTTCTTTCCAACTTTTCCTCTGTGCTCATTTTTATTACAAAATTAGATAGAAAAAAAAAAACTTGAGTGAACAACAGTGTGTGCTGGAAGATACAAAACCATTTTAAAGGGATTGTCATGATTTCTCAGAATTTTTCAATATTTCACTTTAACCATATGTTAAAAGCCAAATCTCAGAAAATGTTGTAATTGATCTGAATTTGCTTTAAAATGGTGTCTAATTCTAGTTTTATATTTTGGATGAAAATGGTGTTTAAATAGCACATTTGTCTGTCTTTTTTTATTAACTTTAAAACTTTCTCAGTAAACGGTCATCAAATAAGGCCCTTGACATGAACCTGTCATGTATGTAAACCATTATAGGAAAACTTTACGTTTTCAGTTTTTTTCTTTGTTGCTGAAACATAGAAATTTCCCCACTGTGGGACAAATCAAGTTATATCTTATCATATCAGTACTGTGATTAGGCTGCAAGGTGGCGTAGTGGTTAACATTGTTGCCTCGCACCTCCAAGGGCGGGGTTCAATTCCCACCTCGGTCCTGTTTGGATGTTCTCCCAGTGCTTTATGGGTTTTTTTTCCCATAATACAGGAGGGGGGAAATAATCGAAATATCGTGTCAATACCAGTGATCTGGGAAGTGGTGAAGTCCATCATTGACTTGTTAGATCTTCATTTTTTATGCAGTGCTGTTCTCCTCTCACTGTTTCTCCTAGGCATCGCGGGCTTTCCATGTTTGATATGCAGTGCAATGACTTATAAGATCGATCCAGTTGAAACATTAAAGTTTCTGTGATGGATACAACCTGCACTTTGGTGTACTACACAATATGTACTGTAGCCTCATTGGTTCAAATCAAATCAAAGAAAACTTTACTTTTATGGTACCTTTTCACACAGAAGCTAACAAAGTGCTTTACAGTAAATGGCAACTCTATAAACAATAAGAATAGAATAAAACCAAATAAGATATGAAATGAAAATTTAAATATGATAAAGAATACGCATGAACATCCAGGAGAAACTGCATCATAGGTAATATATTTAAAAAAAAAAATCCACTATTGATTAATAGCCAAATGAAAATGCTACATTTTTAACAAACATTTAAAAGATTCAAGGTTATCAGCTGATCTAATATTAACGGTTTGGTTATTCCACATTCTCAGCTCAATCACCTCAATTAATTCACTTCATCCTTGGTGCTGATAAAAGAAGCTGGTCAGAAGATCTAAGGAGTTACAGGACCAGGCTGCAGTGAGATACCGAGGGACTAAGTTATTTAAATCTCTATTCACAAAGGTAAGATCCTTAAAGTTAATTCCAAAACTAACCACCCCTTTTCAGGTATTAGTTAAAGGATGATTAGCATCATTTTTGATCAGTCTGTGTAACATCATTCTGTCACTTATCATAGACTGTGCAAGACCGACATATAAAGCCGTAATCTAATCTAGAGCTAATAAAAGTCTGTATCGGCTTTCTAAATTAATACATTAAATTATACCAAAAAAAAAAAAAACTTAGCGAGAAGTCCGAGTTGAAAAACGTTTTTCTTAATAACCGTGTTGATCTGCTCCACAAAAGTAGGTTTTGGTGTCAAATAATTTGCCCAGCTTTCTTACTACTGATTTTATATACAGACCCACATTTGTAAGTGTATCACTAACACTATTAGTCAATCTAGGGAAGCCAAAAAGGACGACTTCTGTCTAATTTTCATTTAAATGGGGAAAGTTCGATTGCTCCGGGTTTTTGAATCTCACATCTCAAAGTGTTACTAATCAGACCTCGTTTACACCTGATTGTGTGCTGGGAACTAATTTAAAGCAATTCAGCTGTGCACTTGTGTTTGTAATTGTGATTTACTCACTGAAAAAAAAAATCTGGTTACTTCATCATGTGATATTACTGTCCAGCCTGTGTAGAGTTATAAGATGACTCAAACTTCAGCAAACTTCACTTTCAGTAAAAGACGAGCACAGCCCTGGACAGGACAGATGTTACGGCACTGTGCAAAAGTCTTAGGAACCCTGAGCTTTTCAGTAAACATGGTTACAGACTTTTTTGTTTGTATTTTATGACTTTATTATTGAGTCAGTACAAAGACGTTTCTGATGATCAAATATCAATGTTTCAGCACTAAGTTAAAGGTTACAGAAAAATATTTGTATGCCAGGAAAGAAAGCAGCATATTACATAAGCGAGCACTTTTCCGAAGCTGCTGCAAAAAAGAAACAGGTGCAACAGTCAAAGTCCTCAGAAGAACTGTGGGTGCTTCTGCAGGATGTGCAGTAAACCTTAGTAGCTAGTTTCCTTATAAAACTGTACAAATTGTCCCTGACAAAAAAGCGTCTTCAAAGCAGTGTCGCACCAAATACTGACTTTATTGTTTTTTTGTTTTGTTTTTGTTTTTTCGTAGAAAGCCTAACATCAGGAATAGCAGTCAGAAGATGTTGTACAGTCCAATTACAGTATTAAAGCACTGCAGAAGCTAATCCTTAATTTCCCCTCTATTCCTCTATTATTTCTCCTCTGTCTCAGAGTCATATTATCTCAGGGGTATGAAAGACAGAATTGAGTTTAGCATGCGCGGCAGACGGGCCGGGTAATCCGCGAACACGGTGGAGTGTGAGAGCAGGCCGGCACAACGTTAATGATGATTAATGGTGTGGAAGTGGATTAATGACAACAGAAGGCCTTGAGCAGGAAAAACCCAGCACTGTAGAGGAAAACTCTCATCCGTTTTCGCTCCCTTCCAGCACCACTATGCTTCATCTCTAAAGCACCGAGCGCCCTTGAAGGGCAGGTCCAGTAATTATCTCTCTCCTGGGCAGATGGCAGCAGGTGCAGACCTGCCTCGAAGCTCCACCATAATTACATTCTGCTGCTTCACTCGGATCAGACCTCAGAATGATTAGAGCGCCGAACTCTGGTGTCACTTTTGGAAAGTTAGCGCTATCGACCGGAGGACTTTCTGTGCAAATACGGAGCGGGTTTTTCTCCGGTGTATGGAGATGTGGATGAAGTCGGGCAGGCATGTGTGCGGAGCTACACTGAACCGCCATAAAGTCACTGACAGGTGAAGGGAATAACAGTGATTATCTCATTACACTGGCATCCGTCAAGGGGTGACATATACAGTATAATGCAGCGAGCGAACAAATAGTTCGTGAAGTTGATATGTGTTGAAAGCAGGAAAAACAGTCAGGCGTAAACGTTGTTGCAGACCAAGTTTGTGGAAACAGTATTCCCTAATATTTAGGGAAAATGGTGCTCCCTACCACTCTGTAAAAACATGACAAAGACTTTAAGATGGTAACATGGACTTTGACTTTTCCAGCACTCAATCCAATCAAGTGTGAGATGTGTTGGAAAAAAAAAAAAAAAAAGATTCCTAAAGACCTGACCATGCAACTTACAACACTCTAACCTCCAGAAGCTAACACCTCCTCCAGTTTGTTAAAACCATGCCTCAATTGGACAGAGCTGATTTGTTGGCACTGTTATGATTCGGCTGATCCGTGTGCTGTAGATGCTCAAATTAGGGACTAAACTTCCAGTAAGATTGTCTCACTACACAATGTACAGGACATTTTGCCCCCTAAAATAGTAGAACTGTACATCTTTTATTACCCACTGATCCAGCAGTGTTAAAGTGGTAAAGCTATATTTTTTGGATTCTTGCAATAACTTGTATGGAAGTATGGATCAGGGCTATTGTCAGTGATTTCATATCCTGAATAGCTCAGCACTATTTGAGTACTCAGTACAGAAATTTGCATAAGAAAATAAAAAATGTTTATCTTAAGAACGGAAATTTTGCGCAAAAATTTGGCTCAGCATGCGAAGCATTTCCGGCATCCGAGCGACCGGACTGAGCCGAACCGAACAACCGGCTAAGTTGTGCGTACTGTACGTCCAGGAGCCGTTCAAAATTGTTTGCGTCAGTAGAAAGCCAAGCGAATCAGCACAGTGTTGGCTGTTGGCTGATTATCAAATCCATACCAACACTTCAGCTATATTTCAGATTGTGTGATTTTACGTACATTAACTGGCTTGTATTCCGTGTATGGTGTTGTGTGATGCTCATCAAATGGCCAGGGCTCCTGTGTCCATGCCTAGTAACCGACTTTTCCATTAAAGGCGATGAAGTGCCATTTTATTTCTCGCCAACCGACGCAAGTCGCACCAGCACAGTTCCTTTCCAAACACAAAGCAGAGCAAACAGAAATACTTTAGCTTTATGATAATATACAGCTATTTCTTTATCCTTACAGTTAGGTTTTGTTATGAATTTGTGTAAAGCACGCTGAAAGTGAAGTCAAGGTTAACCCAAGGACTGTTTATCTGTTGAACATTGATGCCAGTGCTGAAAATAATGATGATGCATTTGCTTCTACAGTCATACAGTCACTCTGACTGCTGAAGTGGCCTCTAGTCAATCTGCTCCTACTCCTACGCTCTTTTTTTTTTCCTTTAAGGAAGAGTTCATAAGAGCTTCCTGAAAGGTTTCTAATTGGAAGATATATAAACACGCTGTTGAAGGCTTTTGCATTTTGAATTTTCCAAGAATTCACTTCCAGTTTGTCAAAGGTCCTGCTAAATTTCTTGCTTCCTAAGGTTCAGATAAGCTCCTAACTACAAGATTTTATGGTGGCGACAGTTGCATAACTATTCCTGGATACACTGTACATACTGTACTGTAGGACCCTCATGTTACCCCTTCATCATTACATGATGCTTCTCTGTCTTAACGAGGATCTGCTGCAGAAGCTGTGATCATTCAGGATGAGAAAATCAGTTCTGTTATAGCACTCTATAAAACATTTTGCTGAATCCGTACCCTTACATACGTACCGTGCTCCATTGTTCCATTGTCCCTTAATGCTACGAATTTTGGTGCCTTTTAACTGCAAAATGAATTGCATTATTCAGGTCCAGAGGTCACTTTATTCTTGCCTTAACCATTGCCAGTGGACTATTAACTAAGGTCAGCTCATTCCCTCCTGCCCATCAACCAGCCCTGCAGCCTTGAGGAAGAGGAGCAATCAAAGCCCATGATGCATACAGAAGGAGCATGAATGCTATTTACATTCTGAAGTGGCTTTTCTGCCTTCGGATATTTTTCTTACGGATCAGGTGAAGGTTTTCTGTCAGGTTGTCAGATGTTTTTATTCTAAAACCTGAATATACTCCTGCATATTGTTCCCGGTTCATTAGTTTCAATCAGCTCCAATTCTGTGATCAGGAAATTCTTATCATTCTTTTAGATTTGATTCGTTCAAAGAATTGTATTTGATTTTTCACCAAACTACGGTGAGGTCTTGTTCTCAAAAAGGCTATAATTGTGTCTAGAGGGTGCTATAGTCTGTTGATGTCCCTGCTCAAAGACCTGATTCTGCTAAACTAATTAGCAAGTTCACTATGTGTGTACGAGTGAATAAATTGTCACTCTGCCTCAATCTGTTCACTGAACTGAAAATAAACTTTATGAAATTAACACTTTTGTATTTGCTGTATTTTTCATCTTACACTACTTAGCTAACAAGGTGTTTTTTTTTTAGACTCATAGTCCTCATAGTCCTTCACCTAGTCAATTGTTTTGGCTCAAAAAAAAAAAAAGTCACACAATCATCGACTGCCACCTCATTCGACTTCCTTTAGCTGTTTTATTATAGCACTCAGTGTGGTGACCAATTCATCTGTGAAAATGATTCCTCTTGCACCCAGAACCAGAGTCCTGGAGCATATGGCCGTGCCATCAGGAAGGGAAAAAACAGATGTGATAACCTGGTCATTCAGGGCATTCAGGTCATCAGCTGATCTTATTATATTCCCACATAACCTTGCTGAATCTAGACCTGACCAACTGAACAACAGTGGACACTATGCACGATGGGTGGATTGCGTCATCTTCTTACCCTGATGCCCCCATAACACTGGGATAGGGTCAATCTGGATTCTTTAGATCACATGACCTAGCGAATTGAAGCCTTTTTTCTGATTAGCCTAACTAACAAGTGAACACACGGCTGTTTAGTCCCAATCCTGCATGTTCTCTTTCCTATGAGTCAAACTGTGTGTGTGTGTGTTTGGAAATGCTCTTACTTTCACTATTAAAACAGCATTACAGTAATTCCTACTGTTGAATTTTTTTTATGCAACTTAAGTGATTTCCGTTCATGATTTTTTTTTTCCAATCACATTTTGTGAAGTTGGCAGTTCAGCACTATTCTTCCAGTTTTTAATAATGTGCTGGACAAGTTCTTAACCCAGTTTCAGCATTTTTAAATCTCTATTGTTTTTTTTTTTTTTTTCTTTGATGCAGACCAAAAATGTTCATCTTTTTCTCAGCATGTTTCAAAGCACTAGTGATGGGTCGTTCATGAGCGATTCGTTCTTTTTGAACGAGTCTTTAACGTGACTCAGAAGAACGAGTAGTCTCAGAAAGTGATTCGTTCATTTTCTACTAGGCGCTTTTGCACAAAGCTTCGCAAAACCTCCGTAAGTTATGTACAGGAAACAGAAATGAGTAGTTACCTCTCGAGTCTTGGTCCAAATCGTTCGTTCTTTTGTCACGTGACTCCCATAGACGCTATGCAGGTCAATGACTCGGACCAGAAGATATGAGAGGGGAGCTGCTCATTCTGTTTATCATAATCTGTCTTTAGCTGCATTGTAATATTTTCATTACTGGAACTAGAGCCAAAATTTGTGCTTGTAGACGTGTTGGGGGTGTGCTTATTGAAAATTTAACATTTAAAGTTTATTTCTGATGAAAAGAATGAAATGAACTAAATGGCTAAAAAAAAAAAAAAGATTTGTTCATTTGATGAACGAGATTCAAAGAACCGAGTCACTAAAATGATCCAAACTTCCCATCACTACAAAGCGCCGCAGTACAGACGCTCTGGATAAGGATCAGCTGCCAAATACTGATATTTATGTAATATATAATGTACATATAATTGTAACTCCATTTCTCAAAATCTTATAGAATCCAATTTTCAAAGTACAACCTGATCTGTCACTTGCTCATGTTCGCAATCACTGATTCACCATAAATACACACCACAAACTATGGTTCATTATAAAGTGACACTTCTACAGCACTGTAGATAATCAGCAGTGCCTTTATTGTTCAGTGCACACACTTCTTTTGACCCTGTTTGTTTAGGTAATTGAGTTGGTCGTCTAGTCAGTAAGTTATTCATCTCAACAAGGGCCTGTTTACAAATTTCTCTTTGCTCTTTGGATTTGTGTGCTTTGCTATTTGCATTAAATTCTTGTCTGTACAGAAATCACAGAGTTGTACTCAAGTCCGTCCCTCAAAAACTGAAAATGTGCACCCTGTACACACGTACTGTACTGTATATAAATAGAGTTTATTAGTCAATGTTAATTTTGTGGGCCTAGTATACAGGCCAGGATTTCTGGAATACCTAAAACAGTCCAGGATTTTGTTCCTAATAAAAACATCGGATGGCATATACATATATAACGTTCAGACATAACCTTATGACCACTAATATTGAGTAGGTCCCTCCTTTTGCCAACGTAAGAGTGATGCACTGTGTGTCCTGACACCTTTCTATCAAAACCAGCATGTTGCCAGTTCACCGGTTTTTCTTCCTTGGACCACTTTTGGTGTTCCCTGACCACTGCAGACTACGGTAGACTAACATCCCACAAGAGCTACAGTTTTTGGAGTTGATTTAGTCGTCTAACCATCACAATTTGGCCCGTGTCAAAGTCAGTCGAATCCTACCGCTTGCACATTTTTTTCTGCTTCCAGCACATCAACTTTAAAAAAAAAAAGGTTCACTTCCTGCCTAATACTGTATATCCCACCCATTTCCAGCCACCACTGTAATGAGATATTGAAAATGTAGCCACTGTGATAAGGGCCAAATGTGTAATGGCTTGACAACTGGGTCAGAGCAACTCCAAAACTGCAGCTCGTGTGGGATGTTCCCAAGCTGCGTTGGTCAGGACATGCCAAAAGTGCTCCGAGGAAGGAAAACCGATGAACCGGCGACAGCATCATGGGAGGCCAAGGCTCAGTCCGATCCATTAGAAGAGCTACTGTAGCTCAGATTGATGAAAAAAGTAATGCAGGTCCCGATAGAAAGGTGTAAGAACACTCAGGTCATTGTTGTTTTGGTGGAAAATTGGGGGGACTTACATAATATTAGGCAGGTGGATATAATGTTATGGCTGATCAGAGTAGTTCCATTCTTTTTTATAGGATTTTATTCTTTAAATACAAAGGTTTAATAAGAAATCATTATATTTATATATACAGTATATATATATATATATCTTTTATATTATTTTTTTTTATGAAGAATCTTTTTTTCACTGTTTATTTTTATATATATATAGCTCATTTAAATGATAACATGCACACTAGGGTAACACTCATTTGTTCCTTTTATATTTTTGGGAGAAAAAAAAATAATTATCATTATCCTAGTGTGCATGTTATTATTTAAATGGAGCATAGAGCCATAGAAAAAAAAAATTAAGGTATTATAATTGTATGAAATCACAACAGTGGTATTGATGATTGTCTCTATGTAAACACACACACAAAAAAACAATAAACCCCAAAGGCCTCTTTTTGGCAATGCTGAAATTAGCCATCAATTAAAGATCAGCGTGATGTGGGTAGTCTGTGCCGGGGTAGCTCTGGCTGTGCAGTGCAATTTTACCTCACTCAGCAGGATAATAGGCTCCATTAATCACACACTCCAGCTCGCCACCATCCGGTCCGCACACCCGCCCCCACCACCACCACCACCACCACCACCACAATAAAGGCAAGAATTATTAGGGCCGATAAAGCAAACAGGAGCGGAAAATTCTGCAACCAAATGACCGTGTAAAGTGTTACAAATGCAAAATGCAAATCATCGCAGATTTAAACACCCCTAAACACACACACACACACACACACACACCAAAGGTAGCTGGGATCCATCAGTGAGACAGCATATCAGCAAAACTAATTGAGACAATATTGCCTAGTTAATGATTGCCTTAGTAGCAAACAGTTATATTTCAACAATACTTCATATACGGGATACATGTACAGTAGCGCCATGCCAAAGCCTGAGGCAGCCTATGTTTCTCTGTTTTAATTGTATGAATATTTCATAGTAATATTTGAATCACTGTATGGTTTGCTCGCATCTGCAATGACTTTACACTTTGTCACACACTCGACCGTCACAGACATGATACTGTATCTCATGCAATGCAAAGCTTTTGTTCTTTTTTTTACCTGATGCCAGCCAAGAATGTAGACTTTTTTTTTGTTTGTTTTTTGCCAGGCCTGCATATTTCAAAGTGTCTCTGTAAGCTGCTCTGCCAAATACGATTAAGGTACATATAAATGTAAATATAATTGTTATTCAATTTCCTCGAATCTTCAAGCACATTTTCAAACTACAACCTGATCTGTCAGTCGTCCCTGTTTCCCAGTCACTATAAATAAACACCACAAACCTCAGTTCATTATGAAGTGACACTTCTAGCTAAGTAGGAGTGCCAGTATTTGACTAAGCATTTAATGTTCAGTGCACACTACTTATTTTGACCCTGTTTGTTTAGTTAATTGAGTTGGCGTTGTGTAGATTAGTCCGGAGGTTATCCATCTGAACAACTGCTTGTTTACAAATTTGTCTTTTTTGTGCTTTGTCATTTGCATCCAGACTGTTTGTACCTGTCCTCTACTCCTGCCCCCAAGGACTGAACATGTGCACCCTGACCCTGACACATACAGTATATGAATAAAGTCCATTGGTCAATATACAGTATATTTTTGGGGCAAGCTCCGATGGCTGGGTCGACCCGCAGCCCACTGGACCTGTGAACATACGACTGGGTCATGAAGTTCTTTTGGGAAAATATTGCTGGTTGCGGGCGGCTTGGTCCATGACTGACCAAGCACGTTTGGAGGAAGCATCATCTATGCATATAATAAAACTGTAAAGTTGGCCTGTACTGTATGTACTGTACATTGAAGATATTTATGAAAGAATCATCACGGTGGTTTTTGGAATTTTGGTCTGTTGTTTGTGCACAAATCATGTAAAAACTACTGACCTTATTTTTATGGGGTTTTCACAGGCGTATTTGGCTGAGGTAATATATAAGCTTGAGGTAACATACAGTATAGGCTTCGATTAATCACAATCGGCCCACGGGAAGAGAAGATGTGCAACTTTGAAATGTAAATGGAAAACGCCCTTTTATCATAAAAAAATATTTCGTATATATCATAAATAAATAATTCGTTCATCTCTACAGGAAATTTAGGAATGCCAGATAACCCAATCTGCATGTTTTTGGATTGGGGGAGGAAACCGGAGGACCCAGAGGAAACCCCCCAAGCACCGGAAGATAATGCAAACCCCATGCACACAGACCCTGCTTTTCCATTTACTATATTTATTAGATCCTTCCTTTTCTGAGAGTGGGAGACAAAGAGTAAAGTTCTCCCGTGCTGTCTGCTGTCAGTGCGCTCTTCTGTCCCATTTATCAGTCTAGGGCTAATATAGTACATCATGGTTTTTTAATTTGCACATATCAGAGTGGGTCGGGTTGGCTTTTTTTACTGGGTCGGGTTAGGTGTGGGTATGAAAAAAGCCTTACCTGAGCATCATTCCTAGCCAAGATTTCTAAAATACCTTGAATAGTCCTGGATTTTGTTCCTAATAAACATTCATATATATATATATATACCACTTTATCCTGTATTCAGGGTCGGGCGGGGTATGCCAATCAATCGCAGGGCACACACACATACACACAAACCACTAAGCACGGGGAGAACATGCAGCCACCATACACACAGAAACAGGAATCGAACCTGGACTCTGGAGGTGTAAGGCGACATTGTAATAATATTTCATAGTAATATTTCAATCACTGTTTGTTCTGCTTCTGTGACTGTATTTGTTACTGTTAGGACACTTTTGCCCATATGTGACCTTCACAGATACAGTAGGGTATCCCATGCAAAGCAAGTCTTTTTTTTTTTCACCAGTGGTCAAAAAACTTCCATATATATATATATTTCTTTTTAAGCTTTTTCACACTTTTTTTAATGCCTGCTACCACTGCACAGAATAATCCGTCTTAGCTTGGTAATCAATCAATATTATTGCTACACCTCAGTGCCTTGTGTGATAAGATTTATATTCTATGTATTAACCTCTAATAAACAGAGACTATGTGCCTTGTGAACCTGTCTCAGAGTTTCCTTTTCTCACTGGGCAAATATCTCTGTGGCCACACTAGAAGAATGTGAGCAGCAGGGTCATAAGCATGCACAGCTGTTTCTCGTCTCAGCCAAGCCAGGGTCATGAATGAAGAGAGAGAGAGAAAGAGAGAGAGAGCGTTCGATGCTTTAATCAAACAATTCATATAATTCAGACCTAATTTTGAATTAATCTAACATTCATTCATTCATGCATTCATTTACTCTCGGTAGCCACAAGCTGTTCATACACACGAGAAAATGAATAATTATTACACATTCTGCATAAAGGGGCCACTAAAAATCCAGAACATGCTAAACTGATATACATCAGGCACTCATTTTCATATATAGTACTGTGCAAAAGTCTTGAGCCTCCCCTCGTTTATTCATATTTTGCTTCCAAAGAACCAGACTTCATTATATCTTTAATGTACGGTGGGATAACAGTTCTCTCGGCTTCCCAATGATTTGTGGATCAAGACCTTTGCACTGCACTGTATATACTGTACACATATACTGTACACCTCAATGTACCTGCATGACTGTCAGAGCGAAAACATTCTGAATTGACATGCACAGTTCACCTCCATGTTGTAATTGGCTGGATGTTGGTGGTCTACATCATTTTTCCCCATGCTATTTACGGCGCC
>JAAGKR010000102.1:0-82808 GCA_011419295.1 Clarias macrocephalus
TTTTCTTTATTGTGTTCTTTATTGTGTTCTTTAGCCCAAACAAGTCTCTTCTGCTTGTTGCCTGTTCTTAGCAGTGGTTTCCTAGCAGATATTCTACCATGAAGGCCTGATTCACACAGTCTCCTCTTAACAGTTGTTCTAGAGACGTGTCTGCTGCTAGAACTCTGTGTGGCATTGACCTGCTCTCTGATCTGAGCTGCTGTTAACCTGCGATTTCTGAGGCTGGTGACTCGGATGAACTTATCCTCCGCAGCAGAGGTGACTCTTGGTCTTCCTTTCCTGGGCCGGTCCGCATGTGAGCCAGTTTCTTTGTAGCGCTTGATGGTTTTTGTGACTGCACTTGGGGACACTTTCAAAGTTTTCCCAATTTTTCGGACTGACTGACCTTCATTTCTTAAAGTAATGATGCCACTCGTTTTTCTTTACTTAGCTGCTTTTTTCTTGCCATAATACAAATTCAACCTCTTTGAATGAGAAGGTGTGTCCAAACTTTTGGTCTGTACTGTAGATGGTAATCGAACCTGGACCCTGGACATGCAAGACAACAGTGCTAACTGTGTACTAAGCCACTGTGCCATACAAATTATATAATCAGTTAAAAATGTTCATATGGCTAAGGGCAGCTGTCATGTACAGTAAGGCGCACGCAGGCATTAAACATTCCTATGAACCTCAACCAAAGTGTTACAAAAATACTGTATGGTGCAATTCCTAAGTGTTACTACTTTCTGCTTCTGTGAAATCTGGACACAAAACAGGGATATCATAAATTTTTCAGTACCTTATAATCTTTGCATGACCTGAAGGAATTTACGGAGAGAATGAGAGGCGAGGGAACAAAGAACACAGAAGTTCCTGTTTATGTGGATGTTTGAGCATCTGTGTGTGATAAATTATAAAAGCTTTGTTCCTCAGTTTTAGGGTTATCTAGAGGTCTACTAACAGCCATGCAAACACTTCTAACCCATTTTGTTCTAGATCCTCGGGGCAGTTTCCTTCAGAACTAGAGGAACGTTATTGTTTGATCCCTTTCTTGCTGAGTACCAACAACACCTACCAACTGTGAACTAATGACCATGACCATGTGGTTAACCTATAAAAAGCCCTCACTACCACATGCTCGATCTCTTTTCTGTTCTTGTCCTGTCGATCAAGTCATAATTTTGTAGCGCACTGGTTTCATATTTGTTATTGGTAAACTGTTATCTTTAGATGGTAATGATAATGATGGGTGATAATTTTAGCCATGCTTGGCATTTTTTACTAAATGACACCTTGTTTAACCTGGTGTGTAGCAGCATGAGAATAGATCATCATTTAACATTAATAAATCAATAAACACTCACTCTCGCTTACTCATTGTCTATATCAGGTTATCCTATACTCAGGGTCACGAGGGGCCTGGAGCCCATCCCAGGAGCACTAGGCGGGACAGGGTGCCAATTTATCGCAGGGCACAAACATTCATTTACACACTACGAACAATTTGGGAACGCCAATTAACCTAACCTACATGTCTTTGGACTGTGGGAGGAACCCGGAGTACCCGGAGGAAACCCACCAAGCACGGGGACACATGCAAACTCCATGCACACAGAGACGCGAATTGAACCTTGCCGGGAATCGAACCCAGACCCTGGAGATGCAAGGCGACAGCGCTAACCACTACACCACAGTGCCTCCTCAATAAACACATGACTTGTAAATTCTGTAGTAAAAGTTAGCTCTGCCAATGAAGACACGATCGGCGTCCATGTTGTTCGGTTCCTGAACATCCGTGACATGCGTTTACAGAGCTTTGTCCCGACTGTAGCATAATAGTGATCTGATAAGTGCACCTTTCAGGCTGTGAATATACTCCTGGCTATTCATCAGCACTAGCCTAGCACTAGCTTGCCCCAGAGCAAGGAACACTGCAGAGCTGTCAGGGAAGAAAAACACCTTCATGATGTTGCAGCAGCAGGAACAGAATTGACTAGAAACCCTAAAAGCGGATAAGTGAGCACCTGGGATAAGCATGGGCTAATTGCTAGAGCTGTGAGCAGTAATGCAACAGCGCAGTAGAAGTGCACAGCTCGGGGGAGCACACAGCCGTGTCCTATGCAAAGACACATCCTAATGTACTTTCAGTGGTTGCACCACTAGGCTAAAGGTCCACTCAGGCCATTGACACTCCACCACCGGAATATCTAATGCTCACAGTAAAATAATGTGGCTCCACAGGAGCCAGGGCACTGTAAGCTGATATTAAATAAAACTTATGGTCTAATTTATGGTATAGCACCGTGACAATTTATCAAATGAAATAAAGCACCCTCGAGCACACTCAAAATTGGATTGAGGCAGTGACCTAAGGTTGAGATTAATGCCTTGTGTACAGACACAGATGGTCTCACTAGTGATCTAGACTAATGACATCCTGTTTTTATATCTGCATGGCATGTGGCCAAATGCAAAGGAACTGACATGATGGTTCATAAAGTATTTGACACTATAGCAAATATGGGGTTATTTTCATAACACCATGCACAGTTTCTCCTGGCTGTTAATGAGATATTACCACAACAGCAGGTGCAATGGGCAGATAAATCCATTCACACAGACCCAGGCAAGCTGCTTGGCTCAAATGCCTCTGCCAGGAGCTTGGTGCAAACACGCTGTGCTGCTGCTCGTACCTGCAATGTACTGTATCTAGTGCCAGGGATGCTCCTGAATGTCACTTTTGTATGAAAAAAACCCTGCAGGCTAACTTCACGCTGTCTTATCCACCATCAGTAATGTTGAGTTTTTTTTCCCCCTTTCATTCTGATCAGTTAATTCTGTCCAATCACTCGGGCTATTTCCGCAAAGTTGAGATTGAGAAACTGCACAAGGATGCAGGATATTGCTGTGCTGTCTTGTTAGCACTTCACCACAAAAGTAGTCGATTAGTTCTTTCGCTGGTATGAGGCTCGACTTGCAGGAAATGTAAGGATTCTTGATTCTTAAGTGTCCACACTATCTTCATCAGCCTGGCATGCTATTATTTGCAACTCCAGTACTGAAACTGGGTTTGACAATATACAGTACATAGTATTAAGGTTAGAATGTGCAGTATGTCCACCATATCAGTGGACAGATAAATACCAGTCTTAAGAGCAGAGCTACTTTTCATGCTATTTCAATAAAAAAAACAGTACGTCAACTAAAGTGAATTCTAAAGTGTGATCTGTTTACAATGAATTTGTCCGATGTGGTTCAGGGAATGGGAATGTGCCTAGACAAACGTTTAGGATGCCTTGCTTTTTAATCGGCCAAATCTACAACTATATGCCGTTCTATTGCTTCCACTATATGGATAAAACTGCAGTGCAATCAAAGGACTTTGCAACCAGTGAACCAGTGACACTGATACATAGCACACATTAACTGAAGGCCCCGCTGTGCCTGACACACCGTATCGAACATGACCTGCAATTCCAGGTCAGCGGGTCACTGTGGAAATGCCAGACCCCGCCGATTATTGAAATCATTAGTCTGGTACAAACCCATTATACTGGCATGCTTGCAATGGATCAGTCATTCTCTTGTGCACGCTGGTTGTTAGAAAGTTTTCCTCAAATGAGTTTAACACTGGGCCTTCATACATTCATACTTCTGTAGTAAACATTATCTTACAACCCGAATTCTGGAAAAGATGGCAGGATAGAACATAGAGATCATAACAAGTGTTTAAACGGAGAATTTTTTAAAATAATTTTATCATTTTAAATTTGATGCCTGCTACAGGTGTACCATGGTGTAGGATCTCCTCTTTTTTTTCCAAAACAGTTTGAAGACATCTGGGCATTGAGGTTATGAGTTTCTAGAGTTTTGCAATTGGAATTGGAGGTCCCATTCGTGCCTGATATACTGTAGGTTTCCAGCTGCTGAAGCGTTTGTGGTCGTCTTTGCAGTATTTTTAATTTTTAATGATGCACCGAATGTTCTCTATAGGTGAAAGATCTCGACTGGCAGAAGGCCGATTCAGCACACGGACTGTTCTACTACGAAGCCACACTGTTGTAATAACTGCAGTATGGGGTTTTGCATAGTCCTGCTGAAGTACGCAAAGCCTTCCCTGAAATAGATTTCTTCTAAAACCTTTATATACCTTTCATCATTTATACTGCCTTCCAAAACATGCCAGGCTGCCCATACAGTATGTGCTGTATGTACTTACGCTCTTTAGCCCAGAGGACACGGCATCTTTGATTGTCAAAAAGAATGTTAAATTTGGACTCGTCTGACCATAGAATACTTTTCCGTTTTAAAACAGTCCATTTTATATGAGCCTTGACCCACAAGACATGACAGCGATTCTGGACCATGTTTACAAATGGCTTCCTTTTTGCATGATAGAGCTTTAGTTGGCATCTGCAGATGGCACGGCGGATTGTCTTTACCGACAGTGGTTTCTGGAAGTATTCCTGGGCCCATTTAATCATGTCAATGATTCAGCTGGGAGAATCAATCATTCCCATAAGTGATGTGGTCTCGTCTGAGGGCCTGAAGATCACAGGCATCCAGAGAAGGTCTTCAGCCTTGTTCCTTTACGCACAGAGATTTCTCCAGCTATTCTCAATCTTTTGATGATGTTATGCACTGAAGGTAAGATTTGTAAAGCCTTTGCAATCTGATGTTGACAAACGTTTTTAAAGTATTCAACAATTTTTTCACGCACTCTTTCACAGACTGGAGAGCTTCTGCACTTTTTTTTTTTTTTTTACTTCTGAGAGACTCTGCCTTTCTAAGACATCCCGTTCACAACTAATCATGATACAGACCTGATGCTAGATGTTCTCCCAGCTGAATCTATTAAAAATCTCTTGCTTTTTCAGCAATTTGTTGCCCCCGTCACAACTTTTTTGAGATCTGTAGCAGGCATCGAATTTAGAATGAGATCATTTAGTGGATAAAATATTGGCTCATGTGATTTAAAAGTCTTTTGGTTTTAATTTTATTAAAAAAAAAAAAAAAAGTCCCAACTTTTACGGAATTTGGGTTGTACGCGCTTTTCTCTTTCTGGGTCTACATAAAAAAGTGTACTGTAGATGCCAGAATTGTCTGTGTAATGGGGGCAGATTGATGGTTGGCTACTGGGGCTGCACGCTGTTAACAAATCCATAGCTGCTGACTTTGCTATTGAAAACAAGCAGGAATATGGGGAAAAGGAATACTCCAATAGTTTAAAAGAACAAATGCCTTTGACAAGGCCAGGTCAGATAGTCACCCTCGATTTTCTTCTTCGTTTTCTATTCCATTTACGTTATATTATGACATAAACAATATCCACATAAACAACTGTAAATGCAAAACAAATCACAAAGTGTTAAATAATATTTTTGCTTTAAATACCGGGGTTCCAGCAAAAGGGGCATGATCACAGTTCTCCTGCCAGGAGCGGTTGAGGCTGAGAAGGAAATCTTGGAAGAAGGGGTGCGTTCTGTTGAAGACTGAGAACCCGATGATGTTCACCCTTTGGTCGGCTACGTCATCCAGTCGCAGCAGGGAGAATTCCTAAGGGAAGACAGCAAGGATGAGTTGAAATACATAAGACAAGATAACCTTTCGGATGTCAAGAACACGGCATATTCCTGAATTCTTAATTCACAAATGAAAAAGTCCATGTCCCAAGTGGCAGCCTTAGCCGTGTGAGGGCTTGACGGTGCATACTTGAGTGATTAAGAGTATACAAGCAAGCATTCGTGACTGTCAAGACATCAGCACATTCCCAGATGTTGCCTGTTGTGTTCATCCACAAGGTCTCGCCACTCAGAAATAATGGCAAATATTTACACCCTCAGTGTCATTACTTGCTCGCATGCTTTCGTCGATTGTTTCTACAAGAGCTGAGCAGGAAATTATTAGAAATAATTGCTTGTAATGTGATGACTGGAGAAAACCTCATTTTCTATTTGGAGACGAAATGAATTTCATAATCAGTTTTGCCTGGCCCATCACCAAAGCGCTTCAAGTGATGTGGCATGGCGAACTCAGCTGATTGCACACAGGGGCACCATATCAGATCATGTTCCCCTAGGCTAAATTAATAACAAAAAACGCACTGTAGGATTCACTGTATTTGAAGATATTTTTTCATATTTTCTTCTTTCTGATCTTAACAAACACATACTGTGACTTGTCTTTGTTTGCAATTAACAGTTGCAAGGGCTAAAAAGGACAAAAAGGTACAATAAGAGCACATCTCACATAGACACACACACACACACACACACACACACATCTACAGTACAGCAGTGGTGGACAAAAGTATTGAGACAAAAATGAAATATAACTGTTTTATTTTACGCAATAAAACTACTATACAATAATCAATATTTAGTATGAAATCCTTTATTCTTCAAAGCCTGCTGGATCCGGTTGGGCACAGAGTCGAAAAGACATCTGCAGTACTCTGGTGTCGCTCGCTCAATCCATGCCTGCTGGACTGCTTCCTGAGGATTATGTACATATTCCACCATTTGTGCAGAGGTGGACACCTGGCTTCAAAAAGGCCACATATTTGTTCCATCCATTAAATACAGTATACCAGCTGCTTCTATTAGAACAACATACAGTATGCAAGAAATTTGTGCACAGGGCAACATACAGTATGCATGAAATACTGTATGCTGTCTTAATACTTTTGGTCACCTACATAAATGAGGATGGTGAAACCACCAAATAGAAATGTACACTACATCCACTACATCATTAATTATTCTGTTATAATATACAGCTCATTTGGATAAACAATGACTGAAATGTTGTTCTTGGTATCCTTTGGGTAAAATACTACAGAAATCCAAAATGTCCAAAAGTTGTCAGTTTTCTTTCCCAACATGCATCATATTTTTAGATTAATAGAGATGTCCCTGTATGTGGACTCCCACTATTACAGTATATGTCCCTGACACCATCACTGACTCTACTGATAAGCCGTATATTGAATACTAGCCAGAAGAAATACATCATACAGAGAGGTGGAGAGTAAAAAAAAAAAAGAAGGGCTGCTCGGGGACTGCAGCAGGAGTCCGGGGGCTTCAGAGACACACCGGCAAATGCCTTGTCTTAGATGCAGTAGCACTGAGCAAGGCTTGAGAAGCTGTGATCAAAGGAATACTCTGGCCCTATGATTAGGAAAACAAAGTCAGGAGAGGTGTAAAACCCGGAGTTAGCCTGAACACGTAGTAAAGGATGAAAGCGACGAGAGGGAAGATGGATAAGGAAGGAGTGGAGAAGAGTAATGTACTGCAGTGACTTCAGGAGACAGGGTCTTTAAGTGCAGATCTGTGGAAGAGATGGAGGGAGACAGAGAAGCAAAGAGAGAGAGAAAATACCGAACAGATACTTTTTGTTCAAAGGTGAAACATTCTGGAACTGATTTTTTGTTAAACAGAGTTAATTTCCCATATGTAAGGAGACTTTCGGGGCATGTTGTATAATCAGAGATGTATAGCACTGCGGACGCTACAGCGCAGCTCAACTGATGCTATCTATACGCATTCTAGGTCATTTTTCCCCCCCCAGACACTTGTCTGAAAAATGAAGATTATAAGATGCTTAGTGCTTGATAGGTTGCACATTAAAGCAATTACAACTAAAGACTGCAATTACAGTAACTTTTTTTGGCCTAAAAGATGAAACAAAAAAAAAAAACATAGCACTTTTCGAGGTTGGAAATGACAGGACCCTTGGGGATAAGAAGCTGGCCGTGATCTCTGACAGCTTGACTGAAGATGAGGGGAGAGAGGAGGGGGAGGACAGGTGAGGTACTGACAGGTTGGCGATGAGCCTCCTGACACAGCCTGTCACCTGGAGATCAGTCAGAGAACACTAGGAGCTGGGCCAGAATGCTACCCCAATACAGATACACATCACAACTCTTTGCAAGCATGCACACTCTTTTTTAAGGCAAAGAAATGCATTTTTTTTTCTTAAAGTGACTAGCCAAACGTCCTCAAGTTCAAAACAAATTACTCACATATTACCGTCAAAATTCCTCATTGTTTCAACCAATTAGACTTATTTACACAGAGAGAATCCTTCTTATCTAATATACCACACCTAATACCTAAGACCTGGAATCCATCAAGCGGTTATTCCATAAATATCAGTCGAGTAAATACAGAGATAAATATCACCAAGAGGAGTCCTGTTGCTATGGATTCAGTGGTTACATAGGTAGGATTTAGGTAATCACTTGATTTATCCTCAAGGCTGACGGGAACACACTGGAGTCCGGAGAAGGTTTAGAATCTAGATGCAGGAAAGATTAGTACTAATACTCACTCACTCTCACGCTCTCATTTCTTTTTACCGCTTACATGGCTGTGAGAAGACTGGAGACAATCCCAGGGGACATAGGGCACTAGGCAGGGTACATCCTCCATGGGGTCCCCAATCATTGTAGGGGACAAACATGAACCAACACACACAGTCAGTAACACATCGTGAACAATTCGGAAATGCCAATTAGCCTAATGTACATGTCTTTGGACTGTGGAAGGAAACCAGAGAACCCGGGGAAACCCACCACTGTACGCATACAGACCCAAAGTCAATGATAACCAATATGGCACCATGCCACTTTAGTACCGATACCCAACGCAAAATACAAAACTAATGAGAAGTTTATGTTAAATTGTGCACTCAAGAGAGTACCATCTCTTTTAGCAAGAGGGCAAAGATAATAGAAAAGTTTGTGAACACCTATCCATCACACCCATATAAGGGGTGCATAGGGGGCTTCTTAATGCTGGAATGCAATAGGTTCGGACCTCTGGGTTACAGTAAAGTGAAATCGTAATGTTCAAGCATGCAGAGACAGTGTAAATACTTGCATGTGCTTTCAACTTTCCACTTTCTGTGTAACTGAATTTTTTTTTTCAATAAAATAAAACAATTTGCTGCTTTGAAATGAAGAGGTCATAAATGTCTTTGTAAAATAGAAAAAGCGCAATTTAGCCAGTAATCTAAGGACTCACCTCTTTAATACCCCACTGGAGTCAGAGGTTTAGTTTGCATTGGTTTATTTTGGGTCAGAGAAAAAAAAAAAGCATGCTGATGTTGTTTTGCCACTGGGAGTCACCCTGAAAAGCTTATGAAATATTTATTTAGAGAGAACTAGATTTGCTTTTGATTGTGGAGTTTTGCAGTTTGGATACACCATACAGTACATACACACAACCTTGAGCATGGTATATACAGTACAGTATGTGTATATACTGTGTACATCTCAGTGGCCCTTCGGAAATGGGTTCCAAATCAAATATATTGTGAGGAGTCCAAACATGTAAGTCATGCCATCATATCAACAAACACCAAACTGCTGTGGAATCAAAGAAACTGGGAAAATCTTGAAATATTAATGCAAAACCTATTTTAAGATGTTGCTAGTAACCTCAAGCTTGAACTTTTCTTATTACATTGGGAGATAATTTAGCTTCCTTCTAAAAACCAGTGCCAAAAAAAAAGTAAAGTAAACTGAAAGTAAATACTAGTGACTAGAAATTGGCTTCATAATCTTAAATTTCCTTTTCTCCATAAATTTCCACATTCTCTCCGTTCTTGATGGGTTTCATCCCACCATCCATCTTTGAATCTCTGTAGTCCAACAAGGGGCCTGTGGAGGGCAATGGTAACCATTGTATTTATTCCAATTTTTATAACTGTGATCGGATCTCTGGTTAACATTCACACACACATTCACATTTTGGAACACCAATTAGTCTAATCTGCACGTCTTTGGACTGTGGGAGGAAACTGGAATGCCCGGAGGAAACCCACAAAGCACAGGAAGGTCTGACAAGCTCCATGCACACAGACCCCGAGGCGGGAATCGAAGCTGGACCCTGTAGGTGCAAGGAGACAGTGCTAATCACTCATTATTAAAAACGAATGTCAGGTAATGCTGTACCTTACCCCACACATTTTCAAAGTTAATCTTGCCAGCGGTGAAAAATCTTTTGAGCCAACATGCTAATAATGGCACTGTTTCTGTGGGAATCAATCAACTCATGGGCTTAACAGAAATTATAGTACCCTCCATCTACATTTTTGAGTGTGTTTGTGTGTGTGTGTGTGTGTGTGTGTGTGTGTGTGTGTGTGTGTGTGTGTGTGTGTGTGTGTGTGTGTGTGTGTATGAAGAGCCTATCAGTTATCAAAAGTAGGACTAGGTAGGGTAATCATAGTGTGCATACTGGCTAACATCATACAGTTATGAATTCATCAGCTAGCCAGTTAACTTTAGCTTCTTTAAATTAGGTATGATTGCTGTGCAGCATTCATGTCAAAAAGTTTGAAAATCTTAAATCTTCATGTTAGCCACATTTTTTTTTTGTAAGGTTTCGTATACTGTACCACATCCAATGCTTTCAAGGAAATTGACTTTTAATAAATGTTAATAAAACATTAACTGAAATTTAACTCCACTCCCAAAATTTTTCACTTGCACCACTAAAAGCGAATGCCAGCTTATATTTGATGTATGCAGAATGTATGTGTGAATGCATTCAATAAGAATTATATGTGAGATATTCCAGATTTCCAGAACCCTCTCACATGATTCTCACACAAATTCAAAATTCATCCTTTGAGCAGCGATCCCACCACCTGCTAGCCTTCAGTGTGTGTATATATTTTTTTCCTGCTCTGTTTGCACTCTGCGCATGGCTGCTTCAACCCCTGGCACCACAGTGCACCTGTGCGCTCTCTCTATGGATGATGTTCTATGCATCTATGTGACTCTGCAGTACTCCCATCACAGCGCTGATGTAGCGTGTCGGTATTGACGACATCACACAGGTGAGAGCACAGCTCCTGCTTTCTCCTTGCATTTTATACACACTTAAACGTGACGATGGCACCACCTTAATACAAATGATCAATATGTATTGACTGAAAAATGGGGACATTCAATTCTCCTCCTTATTTAGCATTATTAGCTACTACAGTGCATCATAGCTAAATGCTCAGATGTTATATGCTACTGTATATGCTATGTTATGCTAATTCTTTCACTTTTTTTTTTTACAACAAAAAAAAATCAGTGATACTAAGAAAACTACTATTTCTAGGGCATAATTGCATTATTAGAAGTAACAGATGTACTTTCATCAGGTCTTGAATACTTGAGTTGTGTATTGACTTGCTAATCACAAACATCAGTTCGTTCTGTGCCGGGAACGGGTTAGCAACACGGCTGCCATCACAAAAAGGTCTTTCTGTGAGTCGTTTGCAAGAACACATTTTTCCCCAAAGAGATTTTCCCGCCTTTTTACGTTGCAGCAGCAATTAATTTGAACAGACCAGATTTTTATGACATTTTATTACAACACCAGGTTTAAATAACGTTGAACCTCAGAAAACAATAAAGCCTAAATTAAAAGCTTCCAATAATTTAAATAATAATGATAATAATAGAAGAAACCTAATACTTGTTATTTCAGTGTGATTCAGCGAAGCCATGCTCATGCAGTGCATTAAGCAATGAACCGCTTCATGCTCCTATCAATTAGCATGAAATTCACATTCAGCGCAAGATCATATTACAAACTGTCAATAATAGTGTTTGCACAAAGCGAGTAAGTGAGAGTGTATTGCTTATGCAGAATTGGTTGTGCAGGATGGAATGATGAGAGCGCAGGGAAGGTAATATCATCCACCCTTATTATTGCCTTTAGCTATTAGATTTAGCTCTAAGAATTCCTACCTTTAATATCATGTCATTTTGAAGAGAGCGCTTATACTGTAACTTTTATTAGGTCTGCACAGTCAGGATATTTGAATTTGACCAACAATGTCTCAGATAAAGTTTCATTACTTTGATACTTGCAACATTAACACTTGTTAATTAGATATTGCACTTTATACAGCATATTGCTTGAAAGCTCGAAGCAGCACAGTTTTATTTTTCTGTTATGAATATGAAGTGGGTGGCACGGTGGCTTAGTGATTAGCACTGTCGGCTTGCACCCCCAGGGTCCGGGTTCGATTCCTAGCCAGGTTCGATTCCCATCTCTGTGTGCACGGAGTTTGCATGTTCTCCCCATGCTTGATGGGTTTGCTCCGGGTACTTCGGTTTCCTCCTACAGACCAAAGACATGCAGATTAGGCTGATTGGTGTACCCAAATTGCCCGTAGTGTATGGGTATGTCTTCTGATGGATTGGCACCATGTCCAGGGTGTACCCAGCCTCATGCCCTACTATATTGTAAGTCTCCTGGGATAGGCTCTAGGCCCCCCACGACCTCAAGTGCGATATTGCTTTTATACAACAGTTCCAAAAAAAACATTTATTATCAACAGATGGTGATACGGTTGTTCATTTAACAAGTTATTTTGCTCCACCAACACATATCCTTTCACGACTGGCAAACCTAGTGTTTAGCTGGCGACCGACAGT
Source organism: Clarias macrocephalus (assembly GCA_011419295.1). NCBI lineage: Eukaryota > Metazoa > Chordata > Actinopteri > Siluriformes > Clariidae > Clarias > Clarias macrocephalus. The sequence continues at coordinate 12,428 of JAAGKR010000102.1, forward strand.
TACTGTAGCAACCAACAATTAGTTTAATTAATGGGGTGAAAGTAGCTGTAAATTCTTACCATTACTATGTAGCCAAACGATGAGGGTAATAAACCATGTAAATCTCATAAGTTTCTCTCTATATTTTTTAAATATCAGCCAACTTTTGGGTTCAAAGCCTGAATCCCTCATAGCGTAAATATGGAAAGCTAGTGCACTAGGGTGCACAATCCCTTGTTCGATAGACTAAGTAGTGCTCTTGATCAGGGGTTAGAGAGGGATTTGGGATTTAGCTTTGTGTTAGACGCAACTGTAATTAGCTTTGTAGCTCGCGTTAGCTATGAACAGAACAACACAGAAGGCTCAAAGGCCATTCGGAATGGCTTAGAAGCAATTGCTAAGGACACAAAGTGTTGCTTAAGATGATATAATATTAACAGATGTGTTGTCTTGCTGAAAGTGCTTCCCTGAGCTGCTCTCCCATCTGTCCAGTACTGCGGACCGTACCGACCTACTTTCACCCGTGCTGCGACCGACAGTTTATGTAATTAACAGTTATTAGAACACCTGTGACACAAAGTAATGCATATAATTAAACCTCCCCGTGCTGTTATGCTCTATATCACCACTCATTGAATGCCTCTTAGCCAATCAGATTACGCAGCTGGAACTAACTGTTGAATAATTGTGTTTAGACAAAGAATTAGAAAAGGGGGAAAACTTGCAGGTTGTAAGATTCAGAAGAAACAATGATTTTTATTGGTTTTAAATTAGCAAACTTATGCGGTAGCTCCATGGGCGCTTTGTCGTAGGTGTTACCTGTTGTACTGTTCGTTTAGGTGCTGTTTGGATCCTCTATATGGTTTCTTTTTACATTCGCCAGAACAAAGCATCTGAAAAGCATTTGTTTTTAATAACATCTGGTGATTTAAATTCTAGTAGGCGGCACGGTGGTGTAGTGGTTAGCACTGTCGCCTTGCACCGCCAGGGTCCGGGTTCGATCCCCGGCCAGGCTTGTTTCTCGTCTCTGTATGTATGGAGTTTGCATGTTCTCCCCGTGCTTGGTGGGTTTCCTCCGGGTACCCCGGTTTCCTCCCACAGTCCAAAGACATGTAGGTTAGGCTAACTGGCGTTCCCAAATTGCCCGTAGTGTGTAAATGAGTGAGTGTCTGTGCCCTGCGATGGATTGCCACCCTGTCCAGGGTGTACCCTGCCATGTGCCCGAAGTCTCCTGGGATAGGCTCCAGGCCCCCCGTGACCCTGAATACAGGATTAAGCGGTATAGATGATGAGTGAGTGAGAGATTTAAATTGTACATAGCGGTTACATTTACATTTTGTAAAACTATGTGCCCCCTACAGTAAAAAGTAACCTACAGAAGTGGACAAGGTTGACTCTGTGCTATTTAGTATGCTGGTGTGCTGTTTGGGATGCAGACAGCCAGTATCAGGAGGCAAAGTCCATGATATTTAAAAGAAGAAAAAAAATCTATATACTGTACTAATTGCAGCCTGAAACAACCAGTCATGTCTGTCAGGTTTCTGCAGGTTTGATGTGTTAATAACTTAAATGGAGGCATGTCGGCTTTGTGTCACATAGCAAGGTTTTGCATTTTGCTTTTTCTGACACTTGCAGGCTATTTCACACTGGCATTTCACATATAGTGTGTCACACACTCCTCCTCTCCGCATGTACTGTAGCTCTTAGCATGCGTCACACTTCCCAGCATGAACCGAGTTGCTTCTGGGGTTTCTTCTTCTGCTTATACTGTGTTATTCTGTGTTACTCAAGTTTTGGTTTTAATTTTAAGCCTTGTCACTGCCCTGTGCTTTAACTGCATTGTTTACACCGCACTGGTTTAAAATCTCAATGTTTTTAGTCAAAGACTCAAATTTTTAGCCTGGAGACAACTTTCTTTGGTTATATGAGCAGTTTAGCATATGATCAAGTACTTGCTATGAAAGTTTAGATGGACGGCCATGTCTTGGTAGGTTTGCAGTCGTGCCATACTCTTTCCATTTTCGGATGATGGATTAAACAATACTCCGTGAAATGTTCAAAGCTTGGGATATATATATATATATATTTTTTTTTTTAACTTAACCCTGCTTTAAACTACTCCACAACTTTATCCCAGACCTGTCTGTGTTCCTTGGGCTTCATGATGCTGTTTATTCACTAATGTTCTCTAACAAACCTCTGAGTGCTTCACTGAACAGCTGTTTTTATACTGAGATTAAATTACACACAGGTGGACTTTATTTACTAATTAGGTGACTTCTGAAGCCAATTGGTTCCACTGGATTTTCGTTAGGGGTATCAGAATAAAGGGGCCTGAAAATAAATGCACGCCACACTTTTCAGATTTTTATTTGTAAAACATTTTGAAAACCATTTATCATTTTCTTTCTACTGTTGGCCTATTACATAAAATCCCAACAAAATTATTTTACGTTTGTGGTTATAACATGAAAAAATGTGGAAAAGTTGGATCCGTTTGCAAGGCACTGTATAGAATTTGTTTGAGGATCCAGGTGCTAACAGAGAAACGATAGCTAGGTGTGTTGAGACCACTGTTTAATATACTGTACTGTAAGCCTCTGTTGGTTCAGACATGACTACTCTGTAATTGTATGAAATTCAATGACATCATGCATTTATAGGCCCATTTAATTTTCACTATCTGGCTATATTTGCTTTGAAAGTGCTTGCACACTGCAGTGAAATTCTGTAATAATTCGATTTCGGTGTTAAAAATTTGTTATTTTCCTTTTCTAGTCCTTTCCATTTCTGATTACAGGGTTTCATTTTGGCCTCAAATACTGACATTATTTGATTTATTTAAGTTTAAAACTTTATAGGTTGATGTGTGTTAGGGTTTTTTTTTGACATTTCTCCTAGACTTTGAAATTTCCCAGGCGTTTCTTTTATGTTCCCCCTTCGTTATTACATCCCCCCCCCCCCCGCCTAGATGGTTTTGAATCATTTCATCTCTTCCTCACTGCTTATATGGCAACACTCCTATAGCCTGTGTCTGGACGGATATTTATGCAACTTCACACGTTAATTACCTTTGTTCTTTTGTTGGATCAAAACTTCAAATACTCTGTCTATGCTGTTATTAAACTACAGAGAACAGAGTGGTGTGTGTGTGTGTGTGTGTGTGTGTGTGTGTGTGTGTGTGTGTGTGTGTGTGTATGCATGCCTCTTTCCTGGTCTATATGCCGAAGCCAGTTGGCAAGTGTATTGAGGCGGGTTGGACACATCATCTAGTCTTCCCTCATTTTAAACCTTACAATCTGTGGCCTCAGTCTAGTGTCATTGTTTAAAAACGTAAAAATATGGCAGTATGTCCAGACATCATCTTCGTAAAAGCTGTCTATGGCTAACTCTGCCTCTGGCCAGAAGCAACCAGGTTTCGCAATTAAATTATCTAGTAGCAGAATTCTCCTCATGCCATAAATCATTAAACAACACCTGAAACAGCCTCCAAGCATCAATGATCTCATTCTACAGAGGGTTTTACATGGTGCTTTTACTTGCATGCAGTGTCTTTTGTTGGCAAACATGTTAACCACAAGACAATGCTGGAGGTGATGCTGTAACCTCTCGCAGTCGGAGGTCCAGAGAGAGCTGATTGGCCGAGCCAATCAGAGGGGAGGGATGAGAGGTACTTAGTGCTCCCACATTAATCACGGCTCTACAGCCAATCAGGGGCATCTGTGAGCTCACGCAAGAGGAAGGAGCGGAAAGCGCTGTCCTCCGAGTGTGTTACGCCGCCCCCAACGCTGCGTGAGCAAGCAGTTTGAAAAGATGCGGTCGGCTGCAGTCACGTGGTTCGGAGGAAACACGTGATAGTCTTCGGCCCTCAAGACTGAGTGGTAGTAGTAGCCTTAATGTGGGAGCCCCCTAGTGACGGGGAGGAATCAGACACGACTAAATTAGGGAGAAAAAAAAGTTATTTACTTCTATCACATGGTAATTGATGAGAAAGAGATTTTATGTGTGAAACCTATATTTATAACCAAGGGAAACAGCCGTGTTTATACCAAAAAGCATATACATGTCCCATAATGCATTGTAAAGTACAAAAAGATACTGATGACAAACCCGTCATCTCCAGTAAATAAGCAAACTCTAAATACAGAAACACACTTTTTTTTTTTTTTAAATAAAATTAAATTAAAATGTTCAGTGTAGCAATAATTCTGGCACATACATTTTTAAGAGAACTTGTTTCTTTTGAAGTAGCTCTAATTAGAATGAAAATTTGAATTATTGCATGTAACACTTATTTTATGCAAATAATTTGTGCATTTTTATGAATCATGTTTAACATATTAACACTATCCTCATAAATGAATAATAAAATACCTCACAGGTTCATTGCCCTTATATGGTAAAAATGTTTAATTTATTGAAGTTTCAAACCTGGAAAAAAGGATGAAAAATCATGTAAGACTCCTATGTAGGGTAAATTATTAGACATGTACTCAAGGGCCATTCAAAGTTAATCTGCCTGTGGGAAGTGTACACACAATTATTCACAAATTTCCCACATATAGTCCTGACCTCGCTCCAAGGCGTTTCCACATGTTTGGGCCATAAAAGGAGTTCCTGGGAGGCAAGCGTTTCAGCTGTGAAGCAGGCAGTTTGATTACGCCTCCAGCATACTGAGATTACTTTCTACCTTGATGGCATCCAAGCACTAGTAAAACACTGGGATAACTACATTAGTGTAGCAGGGGGGTTTTATAGAGAAATAAAGGTAGTTTTTACTCTCGTAACTGTGTTCTGTTATTCTGCGCAATCCAAAGACTCGGTTTGACTGCCCATTTTATTTGGTATAAATAAATGTATTATTTCTTGTAATCTCTAGGTTTCAGTAATGAACAAAGTAATATTCTACATTACATGCAAGTGTGTGTGTGTGATGTTTTTTATTTTAAACCTTTGACCAAGCTATTCTTGAGAAAGCAAAACGACAACCCAGAATGTAGAGTGTAGGGATGAACTGTCATGTGCTCACACCTGGAAAACCAATTGTTGATATAAACCTATTCGTAGGAGTTACTGCTTTCAGTATTTTGGAGTTGTCATGGGCGTATGTGTGTGTGTGTGTGTGTGTGTGTTACCTTTAGTATGCTGTGACCTTGCTTTTGTTCACCTATTTCTTTCTAATGGCGGTGGTTTTAATGGCCTTGGGCTTCTTCGAGCATCCTAAGTCAATATCTCAATGTGCACAAACTAAATATTAACTGCTGTTTGTAAACTCATCTCATTCTTCCAAACTGGTACTCTCTTACTGCAAAAATGTATCCGTGTGCCATAATATACTGTAACGAGGTATAACACTAATGCTGGTTGTACAGTGCAATAGATAGCATGCATCTTTTTTTCCTGTGGTTATCTTAGAAAATGCAATCAGCTGACAGTTTTCCTAGGGGCAAAGTGGAAAAAGAGAAAAGGAGAGAGAAAGAGAGAGACAGCCAGTAGTACTTAGGTGATACAAATGGAGGGTGTATGTGCCAAATAATTCACATGCAATTTGTCAAAGCATCGACAGGTTCTTAAATTAACCCATCTTCACGAACCAGCTGCAAACGTGGTTAGCCGTTATTCCATTAACTTCATCCATGTGGATTTTGCAGCGTGCACTGCCCCTTTATCTTATATAATGGCCTTGGTAGCATGCGGCCCAATACCTGAGATTAAACCAGAAGCGGACTGAACATGAACTCCCAAGTGGTTCACGCCACATCCACAGATTGAGGTTTGACTCCCGGTGATGGCACGGCTATCTGTGGCTGGGAGTCATAGGGAGCAAAGCTGGCCTTGCTCCTAAGGGGGTAGGGGCATGCCATACTTGCACTCTCATATCAATCATGGGCTACTGTGTGCCCAGACAAACAGAAGAGCCTGGGTAGCACTTTCCTCTGAGTGTGTTATGGTACCATTTAACTCTGTGGGAGCATCAGTTTGAAAAGGTGAGGTTGGTTGGCTTCAGGCGCCTTAGATTTTAGTTAGAAGTTGTCTGGAGTAATGTTGTTAAAATGGCGTTATATTCCACATACAGTACATGACAGACTGACAGTCAGTTTAATCTACATAGAGACTTGAATAATTATGATCTTTCTTGCTTCCCTTGCTATTTAGACATTTTTGTATTCATATAAATTTATATATTGTTAAAAGCTAAACCTAGAGAATGCAATAACCAAACTCCATGCATCTCCTGTATTCAGCGATACCATCAAAACGTTTTTTTTTTTCTATAACTTACCACAATATTTACAGTTGGTAAACTATTTTAATAGAGATTTTGTCTGTTTGAACGATATGCTCGCATCACCTTTAATAAACTCTTTTCTCATGAGGTGCAATTAATAAATTGTTACAAATTCTTTTCTTAGTTTTGAATTTTCTACTGGTGAAATTTTCAGAATTACAGGTAACGGGTTTAAGATTAAAAATAAATAAATACATTTTAAAATCTGGGCCTGTAGCTACTAAGCATCTCAGAGTAGGAAATCGCTCCCAAGTCAGATTTTTGCGATTTTGGTCCTACTTTCAGGAGTAGAAGTAAGTGCGGTTTTTCAAAATTATTATAATAGGAAATCAACAAGAAACAAGATGCAGTTGTGGGCATCATCCATGGCACACATGGCATAGTAAAATAAACGGATTTATATACTGCATACATTTTAGATATTTATATTCAATTACAGTATTTCAGCATACACAAAGTTCTGTTTTTTTTTCTCTGTCATACTTCATTAACATGGTCTACCCCTGTTTTTCATACGTATTTTAAATGGAGGAAATGCAGGACGTACCCCTGAGGAATGTGAAAAAGGGGACTACGTGCTGCAGATTGACAGGTGGCACTGATGCTTTCACAAATTGCCGCCCACTCACTTTTTTATCTTTAGAGTTAAAAGTAGGGCAGAATTTTGCTTTAATTAGTTCTTTACATTTTACTACCTCATCCGAAAGCAAAACGCTCTCATTCTCTCTCCAGTTTCAATTTCTTTTATAAATCATTTTGATCAGATTATGACAGTGCCACACAGCTCCATTATAGGGCCTTGAAACATTAGTGATTGGAGCAGTCTGATTAAGACTAAGGTCATGCAGCAGAGTCTCATATCTATAAGTTTGTTTATGTGCATAAAACTTTCAAACAACTGCCACTGATTTCATTATTTTTAAAAATACAAAAATCTGTCAAAACACCTTGGTGCAGTCCTACTGCTCTGTGAAAAAAAAGAGAACGATTACTAAAGAACTTTCATGTCTTACTCTGAGCTAGGAATATTTTCAGTCTTAAAAGAACTGATTCCTACGAGTGATTCTGAGACGCTTGGTTAATTTGGACCCTGAACTCTAAATGCTAATACTAAACCTTTAAAAATAAATAGACCTGGGCCCATATTCACAAAGCTTCTTAAGCCTAAAACTTGCTCCTAGTAATGAAATTCTAAGAAAATTCTTAGAATTATGACATTTTCTTAGAATTTCGCTTTCAATTTAGGACAAAATCTTAGTAAAGATAAAAATGATTCACGAAACATCTTAACCCTAAAAATAGCTCCTAAGCTAAAAATGGTTAAGAGTAGAGAGGACTTTTAAGAGGCTTAAGAGTTTCTATAGCAGAGGACAAAATGTCGGAAAGAAGAAATATTCTACAAACACTGAACATAAAGCTAAAAGTAAACACTGATCTTCTGTCCAATTAGGTTTTCTTGTTGTTTTACTTCCTTTCATCTCTCTTCGATTGTTGGCTACATACCATCCAAAAGTGCAACTTAAACAAACTGTTCTGCAATTATGTAAATTGGTGAAAGCTGAGCCATTTTGCTCCCATCAATCTGAAATGAATTACAAGTAATAAAATCAGTACGGTAAGTAAATGTGAGAACTTAAATATAGTAACTACTGTGTGGAAACTGCTTGCTTCAAAAGTAGACACATTTTCAACATTTGGCTGTTTAATTATCTTTAAGACATTTAGCCTAGTAACTTTGCATAAAATAGTCTGTATTCATGATTATACAATTTCTTCATATACAAAAATTATGCTTTCACTCTCTGTTCTACTATCATGTATACTGTTCTCACAAAGAGCACATTTCAAAACCTTTGCCGATGTCAGAGGTTATTTTTTTATCAACCAATTACAGTCCTTGAATTGCATCATCCCTAGCAACGGGGTCGACCACACCTCCTCACTAAGATAAAGGTTTTTGTACTTTCCTTACTCAGAGTTGCTCTAAAACGTTTCCTAAATCACTTTTAGTCTAGGACTCCGAGCTAGGACTTTTTAAGCTAAGATAGGAGCTCTCTGAGACAATTGTAAGAAGCTTTGAGAATACGAGCCCTGATGTAAATTAGTCCAAAGGTGAAACATTCTGGATGCCCCGACATAAGTCAGCTTCCAAGCCTCCATTGATGGTTTATTTTTTTATCATTGTGAAAGGGATACATGTATAATTCCATAGGGGCGGCAACAGAAAAGTGCTGAAGCACAGTACATCTTTGACATTTGAATCCTATTTTTCGTTCTCCGTGTAGGGTTTTGCGAATGTGGATTTGAAGCCATTTGCTATAGCATCAGTCATTAGTGATGCTCACACAGTTTCCCAAATTCTTTTGATAAAAGACACTTTGATCACATTGATCCGAGTAGAACTTTTTCGATACAAAAGACCTATAAAAAGCATTCATGAATCAGGAAAGTCTAAAAGTTCAAACTGGAGGTAAAATATCTGCAATGCAGGAAATCTATGTAGTACTCTTCATATACTGTATGAATGGTCGCACATTTTTGTCTAAAAGTAGGCTATTGCTACAAAGAGTTTACTGAAGCTACAGTCATACTGTCAGATCTGTTTTACCTGCAATTGTGTCTTCTTCTCATAGTCAATGAAATACACATGTAAGAAACATTCATAAAGGCCTAACCTGACTATGCTTTTGCTTGACAATTCACTCAGACATGCAAGCTGAGTAAATGAATAATATTTCTATAGAAAAAATTAATAAAGAATCAAAAAGACTCTATTGTATAAAATGCTCCTGCATGGTGCCAGACACATGAATAGGATAGCACTTTTTATAGACTATTGCAGTGAGGAGTAAGCAGAAAGAGGTGTCTGGCTTTGAACAGGGAATGAATGAGAAGACTTACTACTGGCACAGGAGAAGCAAAGGTCAGCAAACAAAAGTTGGCCATCCTTTCACAAGAGGACCAGGGGATACATGCGGCATAAAATGATAAAAGAAAAAAAAAATCCACAGAGCTTTCAGAGCTGGACCATAATACTTTATAAAAATATTATAATAGTAACTGCAGCAGATACACAGCAAGTATGAATATCAAAACTGTAATTGTCCTTTACCGAATAATGTTACAGTTACAAGAAATACAGCCCAAATTTGCCCTTTCCTATGAGGATAAAAGGCATTGTGGGATGTAATCAGATATAACACAGTTGTCCCTGGGGTTTAATCAAGGTCTCAGAGGAAGGGAGACTGCAATCAAGCTGATGGAGAGTAATCAATATGCAACCAGCCTTCAGAAATTATAAAGAGAACATCCATAGTTAGGTCAGATACAGTAGCACAAACCTGCAGCACATTTATCTTCCTGCATGCAGACACGTTGCATATACTGTATTATATACTGTACATGTCTGTAGGCCAGAAAATAAAGCAGCATATTACGTAAAGACCACTTTTCAGACACAAAAAAAGACATGAAGACATCCTTGCTCTTCTGCAGTAGTAGTAACGATTGTGTGGAAATTGGATGCTTCAAAAGTAGACACATTTCCAACATTTGGCTGTTTTAATTAACTTTAAGATATTTAGCCTATAACAGAAATTTTGTATAAAAAAGCCTCCATTCATGACTATACAATGTCTTTACTTACTGTACAAAGATTATGATTTCACTGTCTATTCTATTATCTTATATTCTATTTTCACAAAGAGTGCATTTTAAGACCTTTACAGGTTTTTTATTAACCAATCACAGTCCTTGAATTGCTGCGTCATCCCTAGCAACGGAGTCAACCACACCTTCTCACTAACAAAGGTTTTTGCTCCGAGAGTTGTTCTGAGAAGTTTCCTAAATCACTTTTAGTCTAGGACCCCCAGCTAGGACTTTTGAAGCTAAGATAGGAACTCTCTGAGAGAATTCTAACAAGCGTTGTGAACACGGGCCCTGAAATGCTCACTATTCCTTATTGTTCTGCTCTCAACAACCTGGATGTTGACTCATCAAGTCCAGAGCACCTGCTGCCATTTTTCTGCATCCCAATTCCTATGTTCTTGTGCATATTTAACCTTGTTTCCATGTCGGGATGTCTTTTAGGGGGGCAATTCTTTCATGAAGACAACTACAGACAGTAGATGGGTGTATCTGAATCCTACTGGTTTCTGCCAGTTCTTTGTGAATGTACTGAATGACATCTTATGGTGTCAAACGGCAGTAAGTATGATGTCCGTATTCACAAAGCTTCTTAAGCCTAAAAGTTGCTCCTATTGACAAAATTCTAAGAAAATTCTTAGAATTAGAAAATTCATAGAATTTTCTAAGAAAATTCTTAGAATTAGGGCATTTTCTTAGAATTTCTCCTTAAATTTAGGATTAAATCTTAATAAAGATAAAAATGTTTCACAAAACATCTTAGCCCTAAAAACAGCTCCTAAGGTAAAATTCGTTAAGAGTAGAGAGGAGGACTTTTAAGAGGCTTAAGAGTTTATCTAGCAGAGGACAAAATGGCGGAAGGAAGAAATCTTCTCCAAATACTGAACGTAAAGCTAAAAGTAAACACTGCTCTTCTGTCCAATTTGGTTTTCTTGTTGTTTTACTTCCTTCCATCTCTCTTGGATTGTTGGCTACATACCATCAAAAAGTGCAAATTAAATAGACTATCCCGCAATCATGTAAATTGTAAAAGCCGAGACATTTTGCTCCCATCAATCTGAAATGGATTACAAGTTTAATTATCTTTAAGATAACTTTGCATAAAGTAGCCTGTACTCATGATTATACAATTTCTTCATATACAAAAATTATGATTCACTGTTGGTTCTATTATCATGTATTCTGTTTTCACAAAGAGCGCATTTCAAAACCTTTGCAGAGGTCAGAGGTGATTTTTTTATATCAACAAATCACAGTCCTTGAATTGCTGCATCATCCCTAGCAACGGGGTCAACCACACCTCCTCACTAAGATAAACGTTTTTCTACTTTCCTTACTCAGAGTTGCTCTAAAAGGTTTCCTAAATCACTTTTAGTCTAGGACTCCCAGCTAGGACTTTTTAAACTAAGATATGAGGTCTCTGAGAGGATTCTAAGAAGCTTTGTGGATACAGGCCCTGGTGTATTAAGTTTCCTTGGCCCACTCCTAAGTCTACAGTCCTCAACATTGACCATTTCTTTGTGCTTTTTCAAAAGAGCTTGAAAATACCACCTTGAATCCAGAGTTTGCTTTAAAATCAGTGGCTGAAATTGTATCTTGTTGCTTTGTTCAGTCCTTCCTTGGTGTATGAGCTGTGACTGTCTTCTGCAACTTCACCTTAGTAGCAGAGTTTGACCGTTTCTTTACTCAGTTTAACCCCATACCTAGCTGTTTCTGTTTCTGCTAATGACTGTGTTTCAAACTACATATTGTATGAAACCGAAGCTCATTAAGACCTGCTTAGTACAACTGGAAAATCATACACCAGACTCTCATCCTACAAAATCTTTTGCACAGCACACAGACACATAATTAACAGTCACCTAACACAGGCTTTTAAATCTCATTCGTATGTAGTTAATTCCGATACATCTTTCATTTCACACTTTATTGATTGCTGCACAGACTGGAAGTGTACTGCATGTCAATGATTTCCTACTTACACAGCAATAATACAGTCACTAGCACTGTCAACCAAAGAAAATGCCAAACGCCTGTAGAATGGCACAAATATATGGATCATTCATAATGAAAGTCTCTTTTTTTTTTTTTTTTTTTTTAATCATGCTGCTAACTGTTTTTATTTTTGTTAAGACATCTTGTGAGAACGGATGTGGGCGAATGTCCCCACAATGAAAGGAACATCTGACAGCGTTTTGGAAAGCAGTCAGTGTTTTGTTAATTTAATAAGTGTTAATAAGTGATATATCCCATTTACATTTTAATTCAGACACTTTGTTATAACACTTACAATTGAGCTCTGGCGCATCCTACTCCTATTAAGTGGACTGTTCTATTAAGTGTCCAATTGTTCTTCACTGAGTACACTGGCACATCCACATACCTATATAATGCTGTACATACAAGGGTCACCATTGGCCTCCAGTGGTCACCATTGGCCTCCTGTCCCTGGTTGGACTACAGAGGTTACTAGATGAATGGATGGATACCTGTCCATATAAAGTGTGCCAGTAGATGCTGTATGTCAGAGCGAAAAACAAAGCTGTGAAGTTGAGAGAATTATCTGTAGACCTGCGAGACAGGATTGTGTCCTGACAGATCTGGGAAAACATACAAAATTGATTCTGCACTGGAAGTACCCAAGATCGAACTTGGTAGCATCAATCATTCTCAAATGGAAGAGATTTGGGACAACCACATCTGGACGCCAAGCCAAACTGTGCAATCGAGGATGAAGGGCCTGGGTCAGGGAGGTAACCAAGAACCCAAGGGTCACTATGAATGAGATCCTGAGTTCCCTTGTGGAGCTGGGAGAAGCATAGAGGAGGACAACCATCACTGCGAAACTTCCTCAAACAGGCCTCTATGGTAAAGTGGCCAGACAGAAGCCATTTCTCACTAACAGGCATGTGACAGTCTGCTGGGATGCTGAAGCATTCTCAGACCATGAAAAAAACAAAATCTCTTGCTCTGGAGGATGGTAAGCAGTTATTTTAGATGAACAAAGAAAGGCACTTGCCTTGTTACTGTTAGCGCTGAATTCTGATCTGCCTGTTCTCATTCAAGTCGCATGACAAAATATTAGGTAAGTATGCGATCTAGAACTACATATGAAAATAACTCAGACGGCTGTAAAAAAAAACAGATCTGTACATAGCCATGCTCTGGGGATGTTTTTCTGCAACTGGGTGTCCATTAGTAATAGAAACAGTGGAGAAATAGAGAAATGGGGAAACAGTGTACATTTCAGCAAGACACTGGCACAAAGCAAAACACCAAAAAAAACAGAGGAGCGGCTTTAAAACAACATTGAAAGTCCTGGAGTGGCCTAAACGGAGTCTGGACCCAAACTCAATAGAGCATCACTGGAGAGACCTGAAAACGGCTGTGCCCAATTTAACCTGGTTGAACCTGAACGCTTCTGTGCCAAGCCTGTTCACAGCTTCATTCACAAGCAGACTTGAGGTCAAAGGAGCTTCAACCAAGTACTAAGTGAATACTTATGTATGTAAATGGGACATACTGTATATTCTTCTTTAATAAAAGTCTTCTTCTCCAGGATAGAACATGGTCCTTTACAGGGAATGTATAGGTGTTAGTGAATGTCTAGCATGGTCCAAAAGTCCCCGTAATTACAGGAATATGTATGTGTATGTGTGTGTGTGTGTGCTGGAGGGGAATTTTCAGCACTCTGAGCTATAAGGAAATGCTGGTTGAGGTCAGGTTCGTATGGCATGACGATGAAATATGAGCACAACACAAATAAATAAGCAGAGTGAATAGAACGACTATAGTAAATCATGTGTTATCAGCACAGATCTCGTCCTCACTTAACCTTCAAATGACATTACAGCGTCTTAATACATCATTCTACAGGCATGAATTGTAGCCTTGTATGAATTGTAGCCATGAAATGTTCAGATTTCAACGAGAGAGAGACAGAGAGAGAGAGAGAGAGAGAGAGAGAGAGAGAGAGAGAGAGAGAGAGCTTCACCTTGTTGCTGTAATCAGTGATTAGATTAGATTAAAAGCTGTTCTGCTACACAAATCTCTTAGCAAATGGCAGCTCTGTAAAAGCAGAACACTAGACTATTGCTCTTACAGCAGCAGGGAAAACCCTCTCTGGATCTATTACCTTTCATCCACTTCCTAAATATTACTGACTGTGATTGTCCCATTCAGAATGTCCCCATTAAATTATTCAACCTTCATGCTGAATAATGGGTTTGCTCAGAGTCTGTAATGATCTCTCCTGTTCCACAGAGCTGACAGTTTGCATGGAAAATGTATAAATGTTCGAGGAGCACGGATTCTTGTTCCTCATAGTGCATCTGAGTTTCGGGACAGGCTGATCGACTCTGTCAAACAGGACATTGAACATAGTCTAGTAGACGGTCCTGACGGTTGTACTGTTATGAAAACCTGAAATCTAATTCGTAATGTTGTTTAGCAGGTAAGGTAAATACAGGTGAGGTAAAATGACCATCTTGCTCTAGGCAAAAAAAACTTGGTATTGGTGCTAAAAAATGTCTTACCTGGATGATTGTTCAGATAGGATCATATTACACCGTTTTTCATAATACCTAATGCTACTTATCTCTCGATCCATGCTTCGTTTTTTGTAAATATGCATACAGATTTATATTTTGTACCAGATAAAAAGAAACACAATTGATAAAAGCAGTTTCATGCCCTTTTATGGCCATAGTGTCCGTAAATTCTTTTTATTGAAATCCTTAAATGATCTTAATTGTCATTCAGATGAAACTTGGCCAATTTAGATTTCACAAGAAAAGTGAAGAAGAATATTATTCTAAATTGCAAACATAAATTTGTCATGGTTATGGACTATACAGATTTTTTAAACTATTAACTATTAAAGATTTTTTAAACTATTACCAAAAAACTATTTACGCAAAATTGTTTACAGGTCATATAGTTCTATTAGCTTACACCAATTTTAGTATCAATACTGATAAAGAAATATGAATAATTATTTATAATAATTCAAATGATTGTTGTTTGAAGCGAGACAGTATAATGCTAAAATAATATAATATAATATAATATAATATAATATAATATAATATAATATAATATAATATAATATAATATAATATAATGCAGATATTTGTATAAATTTTCAGTACAAATTTTTTTGTACAAATTTTCAGAATGTGACAAATTAATTTTCTTAAATAAAAAAAAAATGTGCAACTTTTCTTTTGTCCATGAGTCTATTTGTGTCAGCACCCACAGTGTTGCGAACACTGTTGGCAACTACTGTATATCTGACACCTGTTGCAAATTCATTACAATGGGAAACGTGTGTTTGTTTGTGTGATAAGTAATGTGTGATATTTAGCCTGTAGTTTGCTGCCACATTTTAGAGTCTGCATAAAAATATACAAAACTCTGTTGCCATATGAAACCATTTTGAATGTAAGTAAATTAATAATAATAATAATAATAATAATAATAATAATAATAATAATAATAATAATTAAAAAAAAATTAATCAGGTCACTTTGAGCTGAATCAAATGTCTGACATTACCATGTTAAATGCAACATATAAATATACTGTATATAGACATGATTGAATCACAAGTGACCCAAACATACACAGATCAGCCATAACATCACCATTAGCCTTACCACAATTTGATCTACACTAGCTCTTCTATTGGGTTGGACTGCACGGGCCAGCCTTTACTCCCCACTGTGCTTCAGTGAGCCTGGGCTGCCCGTGACCCTGTCGCCAGTTCACTGGTTTTCCATCCTTGATTCACTTTTGGAAAGTCCTGACCACTGCAGACCAGAAATATCCCACATTAGCTTGTTTTCCCTCCCACATTTTTCTGCTTCCAACACATCAACTTCAGAAAAAAAAAAGGTTCACTTGCTGCCTAATATATCCCACCCACTTCGAGCACCATTGTAACAAGATATTGAAATTGTAGTTACTGTGAGAAGGGCCAAATCGTAATGGCTAGAAACTGGGTCAGAGCAACTCCAAAACTGTAGCTCTTGTGGGATGTTGCTGGTCTGTAGTGGTCAGAACATTCCAAAAGTTGTCCAAGGAGGGAAAACCAGTGAATTAGCAATAGGGACATGGGTGGCCAAGGCTCACTGATGCACATTGAAGGCTGTCTATCCAATAGAAGAGCCACTATGTTCCCTATGTCTTTCCTGAGCCCTAGTTTTAGTTTACGTTTGTTGTTTTGGTTCCTTTGTTTATGTCTGTGAGTTTTGTAAATAAAGACTGTTTGTTTGCACATCCCCCTGCCTTCATGCCTACCCTCATGCCCACGACAACCACACCATCAGCCGGTCTAGCCAAACCCACCAGCTAGACGCTATGACACATGTATGGATGATGTTTTTTTTTTTTTGTTCCTCAAACCCTGGTCTTCAGGATGCTACCATTAACCTTGAAGCTAGTAGTCCTAAAACAAGCACTGTGGGGTTAATTTTACACAAACACATAACTCTGAGACAACTTTACTATAAGCAGGTGAACCAAATATCCCTTGATTGTCAATGACCTTCTCATTTCGAACCAAGAAATTAATATTGCTCACAGCACATGCTCAGCTCATAAAGTCCTATCAGACTCATTTGTTAATGAATGATTTAGTGGAAAGCAATACACTTATCTCTGGAGGGCAATAATCGTCAATTGATGCCAATAATTACTTATCAGCCTTCTGTAGATCCTCATCAAACCTACTCAACAAACACACACACACACACACACACACACACACACACACACACACACAAACACACACGCACAAGTGTCCACGTTTTATACATGATGCAAGCTTTTAAGATACTGTATATTAGGGCTACTTGATTATGGCAAAAATCGTAGTCATGATTACACTGTCAAAACTGAGATTCGATTATTTAACACGGTTAGTTGTTGACATTTATTGAAATCGCATTTAATGAAATCGGGTTTTAAACAGTTATTTTTATTGAATTTAAAACATAATTAAATTGAAAAAAAAAAGTTAAAAATGAAAACAATGAGATTTTCAATGTTTTTAAAAATATTAAATCTTTAAATAAAATATTCAATACACAATTGTTAAAGTGGACTATGAGGCACGAAGATCAATTATTATTATTATTATTATTATTATTATTACAGAATGTACTTTTTTCATTCATAATCATTTAAAGGAAGAAGATACTGACAATAATAATACTACTACTAATAATTGCTTGGCCCATATTTATTAAGCATCTCAGAATCACTCCTAGGAATCATGCTCAAAGTAGATTTAGAACTAAAAATACTCCTACCTCAAAGTAGGACATAAAAGTTATTCATGAAGCTTCTTAATCTTACTTTCAGCAAAGAATAGCACTGCTCTTAGAAAAACGGATGGCATCGGAGTTGTAGTTTTGCCATGTTCTTGAAGTTTTAAACGGTTGAATTACAAATACGTGACTCTGCTGCATGACCTTATTCTAATCAGACTGCTCCAATCACAACTGGTCCAAGCCCCTATAATAGAGCTTTGTAGGAATGTCATAATCTGATCAAAACAAGTGAAACCCAAAGTGGAGAGAGGATGAGACTCCTTTGCTTGTGGAGGAGGTAGTAAATTGTAATGAAATAATGAAAGGAAAATTCTGCCCTACTCTTATCTCTAAAGATACAACTTGAATGAATGGCAACTTTTGAAACCACCAATGTCACCTGTCAGTTTGACACACGTACTGTACCTCTGAGGAGTGTGAAAAACAGTGACATTGTGTTAATTTATGATGGAGTGCTTCTCAAAAAACAGTTGTATACACTGGCAAATCATTTTATATATATAAAAAAAGGATCTTAAAATAATAGTGTAGGTATATATTGAATTTATCACGCAGCATCCATAACCACTTGAGCGTTAATGCTGTGAGAATGTTTTTGGTTCATATATGCCGCCTCGTCGGTGCTCAGGACGATTATTTTAATGTGTGGCCCATGGATGATGCCCACAACTCCATGAATGCAGCTTGTTTTTTGTTAATTTCACGGTGTATGGAGGGGAAATGTATGACTCTGCAGTTGATCTGTATTGCTGTAAGAGCAAAGTATGATTTATTATTTCCGGCATTGTCGCTGTGACACGATCACAAGAAGTATTTCATTTAATATTACTACAACGTCTCTTCATGTGTATCTCTGCCTGAATGTCATTTCCTCGCTACTTCTAACCAGTTAGAGCACATCAGGTGAAGCGAAATAGGAGTGATCTCCTATTTTAAGAATGTTGATAAACTGCTCTTACTCCTACTCCTAAACGTAGGACTAAAATTGCATCACTCTGAGAATTTTTGGCCACTTACGAGCAATTTCCTACTCTGAGACGCTTGGTGAATACAGGCCTTGATGCAACACTCTCATTTTTATCCATGCCTGGGACCAGCACCAAGGATGCTAGGTATGGGGCACTGGCTGAGAATCTAACTCATGGCTTCTAATTGGAAGAAGGAAGACATAGTAATAATCACTGATCCACCATGTAATAACATCTCAAATATAACTGCAATTCCAGCAAATATTACTTGTCCCGCTGTACAAGAGGATCCAAATAAACAACTGAATTCTATAGCACACTGTATGATAACGTTCTTCACGCTTGATTATGTGATGAATATAAATGATACAGTATGCTGTGTACAGTGATGCAGCACAGGTCTAAAAAATGTTTCAATCGTAAAACACGTGAAATGTGAAAAAATATGAAAAAAAAGACTCACATTGTCAAAAAAGTAACTCTATGCATTTCCTTGATAATAAATTTGTAGAAACCTGTAAGCTGTAACTCATCCTTTTATATATATTTTTTACATTTCTATTTTGTGTCCAGATCTGCCCCGTCATGATGTAACTGTGATCAGACATTAGATACGTCCATTCTCCTGCCAGGATTCAACAAACTGTCTTTCTTTTATATCCCATACATATGATTTCTTAATGTTTCTCAAGTGTCACTATTGCATTTGTAGCTGTACTTTCAGTTTTACCATCCTGCTATTGGTGGCTTTGAAACGAGTGACAATGCTGCACACACTCAAATTTTATTAAAATGGTTTGCCATTGGCAGAACAGCTGCCTTTGGTTGCAGCAGGTGTAAATCGGCCACCGGTGAGCAGGGCATATTATGTGCCCTAGACCGCCGATTTTAAACCCTGCCTAAAGATTGGGCTTTATGATCTGCAACTGTGCCTGCGACAGCAAATTCAGGTTGAATATCCTTCAGTGTGAGGATGACATAAAATGCCAATTTTGCCTAAAAAGACTGAACATGTACGAATAGAATATTCAGACTGTACTGATAAAACATCCAAGCAATTACAAGTGAAGAGGAGACCTTAAAATGATCAAATTATTATAATGAATAGTTCTATATCTCATCTTCTTCTCACATCTATAGCTCACTCACTCATCGTCTATACCGCTTTATCCTGTATTGAGGTCCCTGAAGTCTATCCCAGGAGACTTGGGGCACGAGGTGGAGTACACTCCGGACAGGGTGCCAATACACAGGGCACACACACATACACACATTACGGACACATACACACATTAATTGACATTTGGGAATGTCAATTCGCCTAAACTGCATGTTTTTGGACTGTGGGAAGAAACTGGAGTACCTGGAGGTAACCCACCAAGCACAGGGACAACATGCAAACTCCATGCACACAGAAACTAACAATGCTAACCATTATACCACATAAAATAGGCACATTCAGAGCTCATTGAGCTGAACAACTTCTTGGACTCAACAAGCCAATTATTTTAGGTTGTTTGCAAAACGCACCAAATGAAATTTGACATACTCCTCCTACTGGGTTTATACGATCACCACCAAACCGTGCCTATGTGATCTCAAGACATAGATGATGCAAAATTGCGAAGTGATTTTTGATATCTCAAATAGTTCAGCCGTGGCGAGGCCTTAAACTTATGGCAAAAAGTGGCTAATACTGTTCGTAGTTTTATATATAATTATATATACTGACAGTCAATAGAAACTTTCAGGTATAACTGTACGAGTGTTTCTATTTGTACTGGGGTTTGAAATGATCCTTGTGGATTTGCTGATATCTTGCTGTTTGGTTAGTTCAGACAATGTTGAGTTGTCATGGTTTCACAGTTCATTGCACACGGGATGGTCTCTTTTCAAATGTGGCCCAAACACCCATGGTGCAATACTCAATGCGCACATGAATAATTTGAGGATTGGTTTTGGAGGCCTATATAAGGGCCCAATAAAGACCACCATTATTAGTCCTGTGAACGTCATCATGCCACGTCTATCACGTGAACAGCGTCTCCGGGAGCTACAGTGAGATCGCGAGACGTATGGGTTGTACCGTGGCCTGCCTATTCTCCGTCTTGTCAGGAGTATGCGCCAAAGGATGGCCGCCTGCATCAATGCACATGGGGGCCATACCCGCTATTGACTGTTGTGAATTTGTGTGTGTTAGACGCAATTTTCTTTTGTTAAATTTACCGTGTTTAAGTTATTCTTGAAACTTTAAATCTTTGTTAATGCATGTCAGCAACCTCAAGAAATGATTTATATGAAATAAAACTTATGTTAAAAAGTATGGCCTCATAGTTTTCATTGACTGTCAGTGTAGTTATATTATATATTATGTCCTAATGGTATTATTTCCCCTTTAAGTGCATGTGCCCACTTACTTTCTGGTATGCGATGATGCCGCAGAAGCATAGGTTAGAAGAAGTAAGATTTATCCTGTTCACCAGGTCAAAAAATGGTATAATGTCAAGGGGTAGGTTTACAAAAAAAAAGGAAGGTAGAGAGATGGAGGGATTATCAGATGATGTACTGCTTATATAGTTTTACTGAATTGTTTATCCTCTGTGATAGACTGGCTAGAGAATGCCAGTGTAGCTGAGCTGAGGGGTACTTAAAACTACTGTTTTTTGTTCTGTTTTATGTAGTGCTGCTGGCCAATCCACTCACCTCTGACCCAAGTGAAAAAGCGTATTTATACACACACACACACACACACACACACACACACACACACACACACACACACACACACACACACACACACACACACACACACACACACACACACACACACACACACATATACTGTACACTGCTTGGACTCTTCACAGACATGTAGAAGCAGCAGATTTTTTTCAGCGGGGCTAAAACATTGATAAGAGTGGTGTTACCTGCCTTATAGCAACAACACTGCACATAATCTCTAAGCACATGTGCCTACAATAAACTAAATTTGTGCACCACAAACGAAATTTCAGCATCACTTCGAAAAATAAAGAATGAGTTCTACTGTGCTACCTTTCGTTTATTACATCCTTTCCTGTCCCATAAAATATCTGCAGTGTTTTGGTAAAGGGGAGGCAGAAATAAGAGACTTTTCACAACATTTTTATGCGTTATAAAAGGAGAAGCAACTTTATGGTTTCTAAGCAGCCTGTTGTAAAGGAGCAGCTGAAACCATAAACAAAGAGGCGAAACGCTGGCTGATGTTCAGAGGTAGATCAGGGGATGAGCGGGAATGAAGGTATACGGCTTGAGAGACGAGTACAGGTGGAGATAAGAGTGCCAGTGTATTAATGCCAAAAAACAAACAACAGGAGGGAAGGTGACTGTGTGCGAATGTGCGACAGTGGCAGAAAATGTAAAAAGACAGGAAAAGAGAGAGGCTGAGGACAAAAGGAAATGATAAGGACTACTAAAGGCAGTGAAAGAGAGAGGAAGAAGAAGAAAAAATGAAAATGAGAGAGGAAATGCATAGGGAGAAATAGTCAGTGTGTGTGTGTTGACATTGATGAATGAGCTGCAGGAACCTTTACTTGAGTAATTTAAAATCATAGCATAGTGCCATGAAATGATGTGTTGTGTGCATAATCTTTAAAAAAGCGATATTTCTTTTAGTGTGTTTACTGAACTGTTAGTATTGTTTGTGTGTACAGTATGTTTTAGAAATGACGTTTTTATTATGTTTTATTGATGATGCAGAGATGCAAAAGTCAGGCCATGTGGCAGCTTTTAGGAAAAATATGACACTATGATATTGGATGCACAGTATCTTTTATAAAACGATATTAGAAATGTTATGAAAATATGTAATACATAAATAAAAGAAAAATACAATGGTTGTCTTTACATGCCAAAAAATACACAGCTTATGATTTTTACACAGCATACAGTATGTTATAAAGGTCTTTTGTATTCTATTGGTTTAGAATATTATTTCTAATAATATTAGAGTTTATATGAGGGGCGTTCAAGTCAAACCTGGACTTGTGATGAACTCTCTCATGAATTAAAGGTGTAAATCTTACAGGAGACTTTACGCACACTACATTCATAAGACGTTTAGCCTCAATAAAAAAATCTGAACGATGCAAACATTTTAAAGATGACTGCACGTCCATAAATGACGATCCCGGCTGAGCTGGCAAGGAGCCCGCTGCAGATGTCCCCCCGAGTATTCAGCAAGTGGAATGCCTGATCCTTGAAAATCGATGGATAACTTGTCTCGCTGCTTGCAGAAGAGACACATCTGTCTGTGGGAACTGTTTATACAACCATTCACCAACATCACTTGCATATTAAAGGAACTCAAGTTCTAAACTGGGAGTTACATACGGTCCTAACCTCATTCCAAACATCCTATTTTTACATGCTGGGCCATTGATTAAAGGAGTTCCTGGGAGGTCAGTGATTCAGACATGACGCAGACAGTCCAATCATGGAGCCAGCATACTGAGGAAACTTTCTGCCCTGATGGTATCCAAGCACTAGTGAAACACTGGGATAAGTGCATTAGTGTAGCAGGGGGTTTTACTGTATACAGTACTGTAGAGAAATGAAGGCAATTTACTCTGAACTACTGTATGTTCAGTTATTCCATACAATCAAACACAGTTTGATTTGATCTTCCCACAGTATGTGTTTTGGCACTAGACTATATTCATCTGCTTCTTAGGAGCAAATTTCTTGATTTTACAGGTACATTTTCAAACAATTTGACAGCAAAACGAGATAAATGCCATGTCCATTTTTTCCCCCTCCTAATCACAATGTGGTCTATAACAGAGAAATAACATAACAGAACTTAAGACGCATAAGTGATTTTGTAAGATGCATGTGAAATGTGTGCAAAGCTGTTGGATTCACTTCGTCTGGTTATGTCGACTACCCACGCTACGGCACTTGTTCTTTGATCTAATTTGTTGCCACTAAAGACTACAAAAAAAAAAAAAAGACAAAAACAATCAGATTGCTATATGTGTTTATTAAAACTAATCCAACATATTACTGATACTAAACTGCGTACTTACAGTAAATCACCACAAACACAACTGCAGGCTCATTTTTCCATTGTGACAAAACCGTGGGAGGTGCACTTATTATGCGGTTTGCAAAATCACACAAAATTCACACTGATATATCCAAAACTATTTTGACACAATATTTTGACATTTTGAGGAAAAAAAAAAATCAGCAATTATTTCAAACGAATAAAAAAAGTATTGCATGCAGAGAAAGAGAGAGAGAATATTTCGTGCATGGTTTCTTTTAGTCCCACTGGTGTTAAAAAGCATGCACAAAATATCCTCTCTCCGCTTGCACTCCTTCGTGCTTCATTTGATTCATTTTTTTTTTCTCTCAAAAAATCTGAATTCTCTCAAAAAATATGTATTTTGACATTGTGGGGGTCATTTAGCTTGCCCCCATGATTAAACATGTTTATTTGAAGAACTAAAAGATTTATGTTTGGATACTGACATTCAGGTTACGTTAGGTTTGGGTATGGACAGCATTGTTGAGCAAAACCAGTACATGGATAAACAGAAATCGTTCACAAAGATACTTTTCATGCATGTTTCTGTGTGCCTGCAAGTGTGTGTGTGTGTGTGTGTGTGTGTAAACAAGTACAACCAATTGTAACCAAACAGGATGACAGCAAAACATTTAAACAGCTTGTTTCTAGCCCATACGGTTGCAAAGATATGAGACTGTACTGTACACTGCCTGTGATTCCAGGAAGTGTATGTAGAATCAGAAAAACTTATCACATTATGTGTGAGTGATTTCGGTGCCATTTTTGAAGAGGTGAATTATTTTTGACTGATACTGTATGTACAATAGTGTTTTTCAAGCCCTACAATGTGTCCTTGCTTTCCAATCGGCCTGAAAACGAGTGAACGAGGAGTCAAGTGGTTTGGCACGGGAACCAAATGGATCTTCATAATTAAACAAAAATGGTGCACTCTCACCTTTTTATTTTATTGCGCTCAGGAGACCCGGCCAAACATTTCTATATATGTTTCGTGGGTGTTCGATACGGCTGCCCACTCCTAAATTAGAAAAATGGGAATTTTGGGAAAACATACTGTATTATCAGTTTTCTTATTAAAGCAATAGTGAGCCATTCCCATTGATTCAACCTGGTACAGGTCCAACCCACATTTATCGCTTTTTTTGTGCTTCGGAAATAATAACAACAGTAGGAGCATCCTGAGTCTGCGTCCAATGTCCATAAGTGACCATATTTGCAGTCTGGGACTCATCGCTAGTGCCTATAACCATAGCGTCTTGTGATATTTAAGATCCCTGAGTGCCTTCGAATTTAAAGACCTCCATTCTTGTCTTTATTAGTGAATAGAATGAAATGAGAAAGACGCCCTAATTCCTAATTGTACTGAGTTTAAAGCCGTAGTCAATTTCAAGGGAGGGCTCTTCAGTGACCTTAAACATAAAATGTGCTTAAATATAATCAAGGGGGGGGGGGGGGGTGCAGGGCTCAGACAGGTATTGCATGTGTGTGTGTGTGTGTGTGTGTGTGTGTGTGTGTGTGTGTGTGTGTGTGTGTGTGTGCACGTATGAATGTGGCTTCCCTTCAGCTTAGCTGTATTGCTTTCTTTACTCTGTCTACGCACAGAGAAAGAGCAGTGGAGATACAAATGCAGTGGAGATTATAAATGCTCACGCTCATGCAAAAGTTGGCTAAAGATCATACCTTCATACCTTATAAAAATACATTAAATGTATATTAAAATACAGTGTGATGGTACCTAGCTCTCACTCATCATCTATATCACGGAGGACCTGGAGCCTATCCCAGGAGGTTACAAGGAGGGGGACACCCTGGATGAGGTGTCACTCCATCACCGGGGACCTCGCACACATACACACACAAACACACACTCATTCACACACTACGTGCAATTTGGGAACACCAATTAACCCAATCTGCAAGTCTTTGGACTGTTGGAGGAAACCTGAGTACCCAGAGGAAACCCACCAAGCATGAGGAGAACATGAAAACTCCGTGCACACAGGCCCGAAGCCGGAATGGAACCCGGACCCTGGAGGTGCAAGGCGACAGTGCTAGCCACTAAGCCACTGCGTCGCCTGGCCATGATATGAATTTGTTGTTAATAGAGCTATATGTACCATGCACTACATAACACAAGCTTTAGAGAACTCTGAATCCTGGTCGGCATCTACGTATGAACCCGTTTACTCCATGATGTAATAGAGTTACATGGAACACGGTGAACCTACAGTGCAAAACAAGAAATATACTCCCGAATGGCCGGTATTGGCCACGACTGTTAGCAGTGCTCAGTGAACATGAGTGAACACTGAACACAGGAATTACAAACTACACAAACTATAATTCCACTGCTGGCCCTAGGTCTGTTCAAGGTTCAAAGCCTCATCACTATATTGTGCTCCCAAGTTGATATTTGACAGGTATAATACATTCCCAAAGTTCCCAAAACAAGTCTTTATTTAACTTTAAGTATTTTTTTCTTTATAAGTCTTTATTTGTTTCAAATAGCTTTTGTCCACCCATCACCTAAAGCACATCCACTTCGAACACTCGCCATTGCATCCCTTCAACATGTGATGGATTAAGCCATGTGCGGTATTAGAGACTGTCGAGAATGCAGGACTAATGATGGAAGATGTATATATCCTCTACCTAGGATGTGAAAGGAACAAAATATTGGCTCACTGATGATGTATTACACAAGGTGTCTGGTTAGGAGCACTATTTTTTGGGAGAGAAATAATTTTGAAAAATGTAGCAGGCGGAGGAACAGTGTGGTGCCACATGGGTAGTCTGGGCACGTCGTTGTACATGAATCAGGTGTTGCACGCCATCCCTGGTTGTTAAGACATATCTGTAGAACGAACCAGTTTTATGTTAGTCGATTTTCCATGGACCGGCCATCGCGCGCTCGTAACAACGCATAATAAAATGCATAATAAATAGAACATACCGTAACGCAGAATCAGTGTGAGCCCTGAGTTTATTTCCCTGCGGCAAAGCGGCCCCATCTTGGACTGATGGGAGACGATGACACCCGAAGTGCATTCCTCATGTCCAGTCCGCTCAGTAATTTTGTTTTCCTTGCTGTCACGGCAGACGACCCCATTTCACAAAGAGAGCTTGTTGGAAATGGAAGAAGGTTTTTTTAGCGCTTTGTGCTGATCTCAGGATGTTAGGCTTTAATTCTAAACCCGGACGTCGGCGGAGTTCTGTTAATGCTGCATTCTCTTATACAGTACAGCACATGAATCACCTGTTACGATAAACCTCTGATTTAGGTACGACTCCTGGCATTTTCTTTTAAGGCAGCTGTCTTTTTGTTAGCAGTCTCGGAATCTCCTCTGCTGTCTTATATCTTATGGATATATTGTTTTGGTAGCATTAGCTTGTAACATTAGTGTAATTGGCATCAAAACCAACTATGGTGAAGTGTGGGAAAGAGGTACAGTACAGAGAAACGTGAATGAGAAATGATCTGATCATAAAAAAAATAAAAAAAAACACTCTACAGACTTCAATAGTCAGTAAAGTCGAAATAAAATTTAAAAAATCATTCATTAATTCATCTCCAGTACCGCTGAGATAGGCTCCAGACCCCCGACCCTGAATACAGAATAAAGCGGTGCAGACGATGAGTGAGTAACTAAAATGAAGACTTTTAGACCTATTGACTCCATGGGTTCTTCCCGAAGCTGCTTTGCCCTTTAGGCATACTGATTTCGGTGTAATATGTGACAATGATTTAAAATGAATAAGCTTATTTGTCAAATCCAGCATCTTTCAGCTCAGAGTTCCTTAACAAATGTCAAGCCCTTTTTGTCCTTGAAAAACTTTGAGAAAGGCATCCAATATCCTTTCATTTATTTATTCATATGTTTTCATACTGTACCGCTTATCCTGTTTAGGGTTTCATGAAGCCCATCCCAGGACTTCAGGCATGTGGTGGGGTACGCCAATACATTGCAGGGGTACACACACTCATTCACACACTATGGTGAATTAGCCTCTTGTTCATGTCTTTGGACTGCAGGAGAAAAACCGGTGTGCCTGGAAGAAACCCACTAAGCACGGGGAGAACGTACAAACTCCGACTGGAGGACGGACTCGAACCCGGCGACCCTGGAGGTGAGAGGCCACTACGCCACTTTCATTTCACATTTTAATTCAAAAGATTTAAACTACTAGTGATGGAAAGTTGGGATCATTTTAGTGACTCGGCGACAAATCTTTTTTCATTTAGTCATTTCGTTCATTCTAGAGAGAACTGATTGGCCGAGCCCTCTCAGAGGGGAGGGATGAGAGGTACTTAGTGCTCCCACATTAATCACGGCTCTACAGTCAGTCAGGGGCGTCTGTGAGCTCGCGCAATGGAGGGAGTGGATAGCGCTGTCCTCCGAGTGTGTTACGCCGCCCCCAATGGTGCGCGAGCGAGCAGTTCGAAAAGATGCGGTCGGCTGGCGCCACGTGGTTCGGAGGAAACACGTGATATTCTTCAGCCCTCCCGGCTGAGTGGTAGTAGTAGCCTTAATGTGGGAGCCCCCTAGTGACGGGGAGGAATTGGACACGACTAAATTAGGGAGAAAATTGGGGGGAAATCCAAAAAAAAAAAAACTCTAATACACAAAATTTGAAAATATTACAATGCTGCTGTGGACATATTATAATGAACAGAATGAGCAGCTCACCTCTCATATCTTCTGGTCTGAATCGTTCCTTCTTTTGTCACGTGACTCCCATAAATGCTATGCAGTGCATTACACAGGAAACAATAGAGCGCTTTTCCTCATGAGTCTTCTAGTCCGAGTCGTTCGTTCTTTTGACTCTATTGCACTGCATTGCGTCTATGGGAGTCACCTGACAAAAGAATGAACGACTCAGACTCGAGAGGTAACTACTTATTTCTGTTTCCTGTACATAACCTACGGAGGTTTCGCGATGCTTTTCACACGCGCGCCCAGTAGAAAATGAACGAATCACTCCGTGACGCTACTCGTTCTCCTGAGTCACGTTAAAGACTTATTCAAAAAGAACGAATCGTTCATGATCGACCCATCACTATGTACATGCATGTATGTGTTCAGATAATTAAGTCCAGTTCGACACTCCTTTCTACTGTACCATGAATGTACCGAACCATGCCTGCAAAACCGAGTTACGCACCAATCCCTGACTTTTGCATACACCTCAATTACACACCCATAATTGTGATACATTACTGCATTACAGTAACAGTGCAGTATACATTTACAGGGGCGGAAATGCTTATTCAATGCGTTAAGGTTCCCTAGAAGTCCAAAAAAAACAAACAAAAAAAAAACCCACAACATTTTCCTATATAATGCTGTAAAGAGTCCCTTAGTACCAGTCAAACAAGTAATGAAAACACTATTTTACATGGTAAAGCATTATTGCTGATACAAATCTCATGCCAATGATGTCTTTACGGCTCACCAACAGGGGAACCAGGCATGCCTGAATATGATATTCCATAATCAGTAAACAATTGTTCTGTTCCTTTTAGAGAGGCTTAATTTCGAAAATAAACTTATTTTACAGCTGCGTTGTTATTCCATAAGGAATCAGTAACATTTCTACAGTTTAGCTGTGACAAAATCTCTCCCTGTTTTGATACCTCACAATCTCAGGCTTTGTCCATAATATTAGACAAAAGAGTAATTCAGAAACCAAAACATGATACAGCACAAGCAAATACATCACACAAGACGTGCATTTTTTTTTTTTACGACACATAATAGGATGCTAGTAAACAATAAAGGATGATACATATTTTTATTACATGCAAGAAGTTTTTTTTCCAGTTGTTTGCAAAGAAACATCAGTGTGTATAGTGGTTATTTAGAAAAATGATTTTTGCCCAATATTTTGAAAGGAGTCAATAACTATGCAGTTCACTGTGTATTCAATAGTGCTGGCATGTGGTCTTGTTGTGTTCTATAGTCCATGAAAAATTGTTATTGATCACACAAGGATGTTTTTGCTATCAAAAACAAATGGAGACGCACAGACGAGAAGGCTTTTTCTTATGGCACTTCTGGGAGGCTGGCACTTAACCAGACCGACTCTGACAATCTCCGAAAACAAGCCAGCATTTTCTGATCACGTAGGGGTAGTTTCAGTCTTTTTCTGGAACATTGAGCATCAACAAATGTTTGTTTGCTATGTTGGCATATGGATGTTCCTGAAGGACTTTCTTTGGAATACAACTTAAACACACAAACAGTGACTTTTGAAAGAATTTAGTCTTTGAATCAACCCTCGATCCAGAATTTACTATGGCATTTGCAGGATACTAGAATTAGTGAATAGTATGAATAAGTAAAGAAAGGGAAGATAGAAGGAAATATTATACATCACTCACTCACCATATATACCGCTTTATCCTGTACAGGCTATCCCAGGAGACTGGTGAGGGACACCCTGGACGTGGTGCCAATCCAGCGCAGGGCGCACAAAAACACATCCACACACATGCTTATTTACACCCTACAGGAAATGTGGGAAAGTGAGTTAGCCTAATCTGCATGTCTTTGGACTTTGGGAGGAAACCCACCAAGATGGATGAAGTGCAGGTCACACATGCTCGTTCACACACTACGTCCAATTTGGGAACACCACTTAGCCTAATCTGCATGTCTGTGGACTGTGGGAGAAAACCGGAGTACATGGTGGAAACCCATCAAGCATGGGGAGAACATGCAGACTCCATGCACTCAGAACCTGAGGCGGGAATCAAGCCTGGACCCCGTCGGTCCTAAGCCACTAAGGCCCCTAAGCCACTGTAGATACATTCAGCAGAAAATTCCTTGGAAACTATAAATAACACAAAATGTTTGGTGTGTCCAATTTATACTCTGACACTAAACCTACAGCACATTCCTGTCCAATTCTCTATATAATATAAAAATAAAAAAAAAGATGATCTATACCTTACACTGCTATGTCTGTCAACCCTTTAGCCTTTCCCGATTCCCGCTGCTGTATCCATTTTGATTTATTTTGTTTTGAGCAATCGCTAAATATTGAGTTTCTTTCCTGTTGGTTGAGCGACTAATAATGCAGAAGAAATCATTTAATGCAAGCATTTAGTTGTTGAGTTTCTCATTACAGCTGTAATACAAAAGCGTGTAAACAACTATCACACAGGGAAGAAAGCTTTAACGCCAATACCCTTAAACACAGCAGTATGCACTTGACTCTCATTGAACAAAAAGAAATGCCCATGGGCAGCAGACACAGTCCATTGCTCTAATGTAGAGTAATAATGTAGAGCTCACTACCCATTCATACACATCGGCCAAAAACCTGGGACAAATCTTTTAGCATGACGGCTGCAATGTGTGTAAATAGGATTAGTTATCACTGCTTCTACTGGGCGTCTCATTATCACACACTGGCATTAAAAAAAACACACACACACATCTGTCTGCTTTGCTGAAATACCGGCCAATGTTCATGTCTCTCAGGCCATTTGCAAGAAGTGATAATGACATAATGGAGACAGATCTTTGGCAACGCATGAATCAATTTGTAGTCTTTAGGATGATTGGCTGAAACAGGAGGACCAGAGGGAATACAGGAACGGATTATACTGTAAATATGGCTTGAAATGAAGCTTCTCCAAGTCAAACACAAGTGAAGAACTGTTAAACTATGCAGCACCGTGCACCATGAACTCAGCAGGAAAGAGCAACAGGTCAAAGACTCTTACCAGTGAGGTGAAGATGTAGGTGTAGTAGACAGAAAGCATTCCTAACTCGGATGCCTGTGAGGGAAAAACAGAGACAGAAAAAAACAAACTTCATTTCATGACAACCATATTACACACTGTCTAAGT
The DNA here is from genome assembly GCA_011419295.1 of Clarias macrocephalus. Lineage (NCBI taxonomy): Eukaryota > Metazoa > Chordata > Actinopteri > Siluriformes > Clariidae > Clarias > Clarias macrocephalus. The sequence continues at coordinate 43,569 of JAAGKR010000102.1, forward strand.
ATGAAAGGCTTCTTTCATTGATCTAAATTGTATTATCTGAGCATCACGATCGCCTACAGTGTTTTCCTTTTACTGAGCAGAGAGAACACATGGTGTTTGGAGATTTAAGCCCTGCTTAGATACAGATCAAAGACAACAAAGGAGCATGGAACCTATGACCCACTAGACTATTCTATTCATTAATTACCCATTGTTACCTGGGAAACAGCCACAAAAGCATTTCAATTTAATGTGACAAGTGTTAGAACGTTTCAATAATTACTTGCTACGAGACTCTACAAAGGCAGAGTGGACACACTGTACATGTATATGTGTCGAGGGTCTGTGTTCTCGATTCTGAGGATCTGAGAAGTGGTGAATGCATTAACAGAAAATGTCTAAAATAATTAATTAATTAATGAAATCTTTACTCAAAAGAAGGCAAAATAAGCCCACCCGAGGGAAACCAATCAAATCACCGCCAGCCTTGAGCATGTACAAAGATATGACGGACTCTTTCTGATAAACTTTGCTCTCTCTCAGACACAGGTACATTAAAACAATTAAACCCACAGGGTCTACTCAACTAGGGATCTGCTCAACATAACATGCTTTTGTGTTCGGTAGAAGTACTTCGGCTTTGGTCGAATTACAATTTCAAGGAGCTGAAGTGGTTCGTAAGAGATCCTTACTATTCATATGTTAATGTCATCAATAATAATAATAATAATAATAATAATAATAATAATAATAATAATTTTGTTGTTAGTCTTTTGGCTAGTCCCGTTGAAGACAACAACTTGGCACAGGCCCTTCCTGATGCAACACTCCCATTTTATCCGTGCTTGAGACTGGCACTGCATTCAGTGGCTGTGGTTTGGGCACTGGCTGGGAATCGAACCTGGACCTTCCACATGGTAGGCGAGAAACCTACCACTGAGTGAACAATAGTGATGATGATGATGATGATGATGATGATGATGATTATGAGGTCATAACCACATAACCATTAACAGATGGAACATGGACACTTTATGTTAAAAAAAAAATTGTGAACCCTTTAATGTTGTATTTTTTTTTGTCCCCTAACTTCATATAAATGTTATCTCATATATCATTCATGCCAGAATTTATTTAAAAGTCTTTCTGAATTGCCTTTGAATGACCTGTGTTGTGTTTCCTGGCTAATGTCAAAAATACAAAGGTAACTAGCTTTTAACAAAAGGCTGAATCCCAAAACCCTCTCTAACCCATGATCTAGGGCACTACTTGGAGTGTGTGTAACAAGGGATTGAACACATCGTACACAGTGCGCTAGCTTTCTCTTTTATACTATCTGGGATTCATTCAACCCCAGAACAGTTAGTTAGCTATTAATTAGAAAGCTTGAAATGTCAGTATTAGATAATTTTACTTGCACATAATTTTATTATAGTGATTGCAGCATGAGTTGCTTTTTTTTTTTTTTTTTACAAGATTTTCTTTCTTTATTTTTTTTTGCTTAAGATTGTTGACCCATCATAAATAGATAGTAACAGAGGGTAAGACTTTGGACTACTGATCAGAAGGTCATGTGTTCAAACCCAATCATTAACAAGCTGTCACCTTAGGACATAGTTTTATAAAGCAGATAAATGCTAGTTGCATCCCCACTGGGGCGGAGGCGCCCCTGTGCCCCCAAACATCTGGACACATCAATCAGATAGAGAGAAAATGTGATACATCCGATACTCGTGTTGTTCTTCTCTCACCACTGGTTGCTCGGACATCTTCCAACCAGACGGACAAACATCTACTCCAACCATTAGGAAAACACAAGACCAGATGTCTCTCTTTGCTTTTGAAAAACCTGTGACTAGTTTATCTTCATTGTGCAGAAGTTTACAACTAGCCCACAAAGTCCTGCCTGTGACCTGTGAGATGGTCAGCGAGACCTTGGTACCGCCACTTCTTGTGTTGATTGTGAGAACATCTTGGGTTGGCAAGAATTTAACCTATGTGCATGAACAATGCTACCCAGGAATCGCTCATGAAAGCAAGAGCTTTTTTTATACAAGTAATCTTATCTTCTACATAAGAGACTGGGTGCTACAAGATGAATGCTCTACAGCTCATCTGGATCCAGTGCATTGCCTGATTCCAAAATTCTCGCTTTTCTCCAGGGACAGCTAGACAGAGGCAAGTCCCCATATAAGGCAATAGATGTTTGTAGCTGCCAATTCAGCACTCAACAGCTTGGAGGATAGCATCTCTCTGGGGTCTCATTATGACCTTTCTATAAGAAATGTCTGCCATGTTTTCTGAAGAGCCCATCATCTCAGTCTTCTCAGTCTTCTTGGTTTAATAAATCTCTAATGTATTTATTTATTTGGAAACAGTGTTGTGATATCTGTATCAGGGAATGGCTTGAATGTACAGTACTGTGCGATTGTTGAAGTTTTACGCAGGTGTGGAAAAATCCTGTAACTTAAAAATGCTTTCAAATGTAGAAGTATTCATACTGTAGTTTCTTTTTTATCAATGAACAAAAAGGAATTTAAATAAACAGATGAGAAATCGAAATCAAGTCAGTATTTGGGTTGACCACTCTTTGCCTGCAAAACAGCATCAATTCTTGTAGGCAACATTTGTATATAACTTTTTTGAAGGAACTCGGCAGCTAGGTTATTTCACATATCTTGGAGAACAAACCACTGACCTTCTGACTCTTCATGTAATCCCAGACAGACTCGATGATGTTGAGATCAGGGTTCTGTTGGGGCCAAACGATCACTTCCAGGACTCTTTGTTTAGCTCTACGATCAAGATCATTTTGACTGACATTGGCTGTATTTGCATGTTGTCCTGCTGCAGAATAAATTTGGGGCCAAACAGAAAGCTCCCTGATGGGACTGCATGATGGATAAGAATGTTCCTGTATTTCTCAGCACTGAGGACACCATTAATCCTGAGCAAATCTCCAACTCAATTTGTAGAAATGCAAGGACTTGCAAGGAACCTCCATCATGCTTCCCTGTTGCCTGCAGATACTCATTTTCCTGCCTCCTGCTACAGCTAAATATTTCAAATTCTGGATCATCAGTCAAGACCACCTTCTGCCGTTTTTTTCCGCTCCACGTTTTCGTGCATAGTCAAATGACTTAGTCTTGTTTCCTCGTTACAGGTATGGCTTTTGGGCCACAATTCTTCCATGAAAACCAGAAGAATGGCCATTCTTCTCTAAACAGTACATGGGTACATCTGGGTCCCTGTGGTTTCCCTCCCTTTGGATAGCAATGCTGAACATCTTCTGATATCGAAAGAAAGAAATAATTTTTTTTATCTGATGCATTAAGTTTCCTTGGCTGACCACTGCTTCTACGGTCCTCAGTGTTGCCATTTCCTTGTGGTTTTTGATGCAATCCCAAGACTTCAGGGAGAGACCTTACTGATGCAGTACAACTATCTTGTATCTTGTTACTGTGCTTAGTCTTGCCATGGTGTATGACCTGTGACTGTCTTCTGCATCTTCACCTTAGAAGCAGAGTTTGACCGTCCCTTACCCAGTTTTAAGCCTCATATAGAGCTGTTTCTGTTTGTGACTGTGTTGCAAAATAGTCATACACCTGACTCTAATTCTACAAAATCTCTGACATTGAGCAAGTGTACAAGTGTAAGATGATGATGGTTCGAAGCCAAACGGGAGTCACAGCAAATATTGGTTTAATTTGGTTTTGACTGGTTTGAAATGTATTGCTTGCTCACTTTGCATCACTTCTATCGAAGCATTCTTACTTTTTGCATAGTACTGCATACACACGAAGAAATATAGGCACAAACAATATAATTTTGTAAAGACAGACTATATACTTGTTTATGCCTATAAAAGTTTTTTTTGTTTTAACCCTTAGAACTTGAACTGCATGCATCCGTGCCAGAAACGCAACACTGATTAAACTGATCTGGGGAAAAAAAAAAAAAAAAAAAACTTTGTACAGTATATGGATGTAATGTTGGTGAGTATTGACAAGGGGAGATCTCAGACATCAAACTGATTCATCAACATTTTATATATATATATATATATATATATATATATATATATATATATAAAACTGAAAAGATAATTTCATAAAAACAACTGAAATTGACTTAAATATAAAATAATACATTCAAATCATATGGCATTTCTTTGCCTACATGAACCTGGAAGTGGTGTGTAGACCAAAGATGCTATTACACAATCATTGAGACACAGCAAATACCATGGAAAACCAAGTGCTAGACTGCTTGTTTGGCCTCGATCTTACTTCGTTGTAAAATTATTATTATTGCTTGTATTATTTATCTGGTAATAGAAAAAAATATTATCACTTTGCCTATGTGACCCAGGTGTGTAAACTGGAAGAGCCATTGTTTATTTATGAGGCATAGAGAATACTGCAAAAAAATGTTGGAACATGTTTGGATTCGATTTTACTTCTTTATTTTGGTATAAATAAGGTTTAATAAAGTAGATAATATTTAATTTGTGTTTGACAACAATTCATTAAAAAAAGGTTAGTCATAAATTTAAATCCTGCCCAGACAATACTGGTTAGTGTGAATATATCATTGTTTACATGAAAAAAAAAATCATGTGTATGTTTTGAGAGTGTTTATAATTGTAATCTGTAAATAAGTTTTACAATAATTTGTTTAAAAAGTCTGATCATAAATTCAATATCCACCAAGACCATATTGTTTTTTTATATGGGATTTTTTTTGTTGTTGTTATTTATACTGTAAATAAAAAAAAATTATTTGTTTAAAAATAAATGTTTTCATTGTTTTAATCTCTAAATAAGGTTTAATGTCTTTTTCTCTCTCTCGGTGTGTGTGTGTGTGTGTGTGTGTGTGTGTGTGTGTGTGTGTGTGTGTGTGTGTGTGTGTGTGTGTGTGTGTGTGTGTTTGACAACAATTTATTAAAAAAGAAAATCAGATTTTCAAAGTTTTTGCTCAGTCATGTTCATATAGCTGGTTAATATGAAACCAGATTGCCTAGATTGTGCTGAAAAAAAAAGGAAATACTGTAAGATGCTCTATATTGCTATACAGTATATCTATATCTCTAAGCCCTGATGCAATCATTACAATCATTGAAAAAATTAATTCATCAAAACATTCAGTTCTTTCATTTAACCCTGTAAAAGTGTACATTACTTTATATATATAACCTTTGGTTATGTTGTCAAAGGTTTGTCTAGAGCCAGTCTGTTTAATCAGTCAAAATGCAGTATGATGATGATGATGATGATGATGTTGCAGAATATTGCATAAAGAGGTAAAAAACATGGTTGGTTGGTTGCATGTAGGAGAGATGCATTCTGTATTACTTAAAACAGTATGCATCTCTCCTACATGCAATCAAACAACCATGTTTTTTGCCTCTTTAAACAAGGAAGAGAAAAAAAACAAATATTTATATTTTTGCTGTAATAATGCATTATTGAGCCAAAAAAAAAAAAAAAAGATTTTAAAAGTGGTCTGGTTGGTTTAAAAAGGGCAATGCCCTCCTTACTTGGTATCTTTGGCAACCAGCACAAAACTATGCGTACACAATTAATATACTGTAGCATTGTTTCTTTGTCACTGTAGTTGACTGTGTAGTCCAATTTCACATTATACTAATCATATATTTTATAATAGCCCTTCCAAAAATGGCCCATCAGCAAAATTCACACAATTCTATATCACAGATATTTCAGTTCCCCTCATAGCACATAACACACAGAATCCTCAGACTTTGATTTTATCTGATATTCAGCAAACTAATCCTCAGCTGTTCTAAACACTGGAGGTCAAGAATCCTGCCCAGACAACACAATAGCATCTGCAAATAACAGCAATGTTACTTTAAACCCTTTTCAGGTTCAGGCAAAAATTACTACGCTCTAAATGTTTTAATTTTTTTTAACACTTCTAGATTTAAATAACATGTAAATGAAACCTGAAATATTGAGATTCACATTCATATTTTAATATCAAACCCAAATGTCTTACTTTCGGATGAGATTTTATGTCAATTGTCCTGTGCGATGAATCCAACTTGCTATTCCATGGTGATCAGTTGACAACTCCGGCTCATGGTTTACCCAAGTGTACAAAACAGTTGAGTTCAATACTTTGAGTTAGATACAATAAAAAATGTGATCACTGGTCCTTTTGTTTGCTTTGTCTACCCTTAACAATCAGCTAGTACAGGGGCAGGTAAAAAGTTCTTCAGTATCAGCAGGACCACTATACGAGGAAAAAATCTGGAGTTATAGCAGGAATTTGAGAGTTTACCTCCCATTGACTCTACTGTATGGTCATTTTTAGTATATTCCCTATAGAACTATTTATATCAGTTGTTCTCAACTCTGGTCGTGTAGGACCACCTTCACTTTGGACATTTTAGTGTTTGCGCTGCTCTATCACACCAGGTTCAATCTATAAATGGCTATTAATTATCTGATTAGTTAAATCATGTGTGCTGGGAGCTGATAAAACACTCAAATGTGCAGGATTGACAACCATTGCTTTAGATAAGACAATGCCCATCTTTTCAACATTCAAGAGACACACAGAATATAGTGTGCACAGGGAGCTCTCTTATCTAAGCAAAAATCTTGAGCATCCACTATACAGGCAGTCCCCGATTTACGAACGAGTTCCGTTCCAGGTGCATGTTCGTAAGTCCGATTTGTTCTTAAGCCAGACAAAGTGAGTCTTATACGCCTTTGACATGATAATACCCTGTAAAGCATACAAATCCACTTTCCCCACACTGTACAAAAACTTTAATTGCGCCTAAGGAAATGAATCTCACTGTGTAATGTTGTCTCCATGCCTTTAAATCGCGAGGGGAATCCCGGATGGCATTTTGTCTCAGAGAGACAGTGTTTTCCCCTGCATTGGACTGTGAACTCTGTTTTGTTAAGAATTTTCCGAAATTTGGATTATTCACCATCACAGGACAGACATTTTCTATCATCATTTACAATCATGGACTGATTCAGTGAAACCGGTGAGAACGACACATTTCTCACCCACATACACACACATGTACAATATACCGGACTTTAGGCATTTCATACATTGACGTACACACTGAAAATATTCGATATAATTGTAAATATTGGTATGACTCATGGTATCTGTTACAGTATCTGATGCACTGCAGTATCTATTTTTTTATATAATACACATGAGCTACTTCCACAATTGATCTGGAAGTAGAACCGCGGGCCATTCGAATCTGCGGAAATTGCTAACTGGAATGTTCATAATACAGGGATTACCTGTATAATCCGTGTCTCATCATGCACATTACTGGCAAACATTCCACTCCAGGAGTCTGCACGGCTAAGTTTCTACAAGGTTAATACAGTATCAACACTCCTAGTGGCATAGTTTTGGTGATCATCACCAAGCAACTTGTTGGCTCCTAATAACACTGTGCACACAGTATGTGTTATGCAGATGATTCTCATTACCCTGGACAGTTGGTGAGAATCAGAAAGGGGAGCAAAACAGAATACTGGTTATTTATGTCATTTTATTTCCGTCTACTGCAGGACTGCATTATAGAATCTCACCTTATCCTGGTAGCCAAGCAATGACCTGGAGTTTAATAAACCACAGCGTTTTAAATGCCACTATCAGGAGTATGGCCAAGAACTCAACTATTTACTTGTGTGAGTCATATTTTAACGAATGTGTTTAAAAGACTACCATGGCTATTGGTCTATTTCTTCGCGTCAATTTCTTTGCGTCGTGTTACAGCTTTTCTTGTTGTTAAAGTTCCAAAAACATTTTCTAAATATTTTTCTCAAAAGAATGACATTTTCTTACAGAACCACAATTCAGACTATGAAATGCCCTGCAACCTTTATCAAGTGCTTTACAAAATCTTCAAAAGCAAACAGGCATAATCACAATGTGCATAAATTAAGCACTATTTCACTGAGGAACAGCCTGAACAATCGCATGGCAAGCACGGCTATTCAGAAAACTCTTTTCCATTGTCAACGCTAATAGACTTACAACAGTAGAAACTCCTCACTCAGTATTCAAAGCTTCATGAAGAATGAAAAGCCTGACTCAAAGTAATCATTTCCATTATCAATCCCTTCATGAATCAGTGTGATTGTTGGCATAATCATAAATGTTTTTTTCTCAAGACATTATGCACACACGGATAAAGCATAAATAGCATAGACCCTGAGAGTTGAAGGCCTTCCGACCACTATCTTCCAAACTACTTAATAGATTCATGGAATTAATCAGTAATTGTCAAGTAGAAAATGACAATAATTGAAAAATATAACCAAGTGATTCATGCAAGAAAAGTTCTATAGCCATATCCAAAGTGATTAATGATGTTTTCCGGCTGACATGAGCTGAATGTTAGGATAAGAGGCTATTTTTAATGCTAAATGCATTATAGTGTAGAAAAAATATTTGGTAATATTATAAATTTACAATTTGTACAGATGGAAATTCATTCTTCTCATTTCCTTGAGAAGAATAAGACCTAATACAGTGTACATGAGTTTTTGAGGGATAAGGGCTGTGCTCAAGACTTACGGCTTGCCAGGACTACTACTACTACTATGCCCAATAATAATAATAATAATAATAATAATAATAATAATAATAATAATAATAATAATGCATAACAACCCCTGAATAAAGCAGTTGTAAAAGTACATTACTGAACCCTTTTAAATTTCATGTCAGGTAAGACTACAGAAAGGCTGTTTCTCGGCTCTATACAGGTCCAATCAAGCCCTGCTTTTGCTCTTAAATTGCATATTTCCTTCCAATTTTATCCTATTTATTAAAGCGAATGAGGGTAAAACTAGCTATAACAGCCACATGGGTTTTTTCAGCTTATAATAATTGTGTCCATGCATCAGCATTCTATAATGTAAGAATTGCCCTTGCAACTGACCATGTAATTGGAACGTGTACCCAGGAGCGTCAGCTTGAGCATTGGCAAACAGCTCTGCCACGCTTGGCCATATCGTCAGTTGAACAACAGCCAATTCTCCTGCTATGCTGCGTGCATGTGGGAGAAGATGAGGAGGCCAGGGAGATAGGGCAGGGCAGGAGAAAAGCAAATCCTCCCTGTTGTGAACTGCACTATTCACTGGCAAAGCACAGCACCCAGTGTCACCATAGCAACAAGAAAAGCCAAGGAATAGCTTAAGATGGCAATCCTAATACTTGAATAAGGCCAGGAGGAGTAAATAGAAGAGAATGCATTACTGCAAATGTCAGTGACAGACTTTGAAACTTCAACAAAGGAGGCTGGTGAACTCCATTCGCTCTGGTATAGGGGGTAATGTGAGGCAGGATGTAGACCGAAGCAAATGTTTATTAAAGTGCATAATTAAATAAAAATACAGCAAAAAGACAGCACTGAGTTAAAAATGGGAAATTATGAATTAGCGTAGCATTAGCTTAGTGTGAACATCCAGAAACTGAACAGAAAACAGCTGGCAGGGAACTGAGAAAATACAGAGTTTAAATAAGGCATCTGATTAAACAAATGACAAACATCTAAAACTGATTAAATAGAACAGAAGTGATCAGTAACAAAACCAGTCAAATAAGAGTCTTATAAAAACTAACCAGAAATTAAATGGGAAAACAGTGAAAGAACACCCATGCAAAGGCTGGCATGCCAACAAGTGTACCAGTGCATCCACACCAGTAGGTTCCCCCAATGCAGAGAGTATGATACAGGTCATGGGAGATGAATCTGGCTTATCCTTGGATGTACTGTAGCATGGCACATTGCCTAGAGATGAGTTTGGCGTGGGCATTTGGCTGGCAGTTGGAGAGCTACATGGCCTTGGGTAAAATAGGGAGTAATTCACATCTGGCGTGAGAGGATGTGTCCGACATCTGTATGGTGCTGGTGTGTGGAAATCTCCAGGTTGATCTTCACAGCCGTAAAACTACTGTATAAGGGTGATCTGTGGAGGCTGCAGGTTGACGGCCACAGAATGCTGAGCTCAAAGCAATAAGAAAGAAAGTGCAGCTTTATGCAAGAGTGCTGTGTAGGGGGTGCGTGATTTCTAGCAGAGCTGATACAGCTCAGGTTTTTTCTGGAGCACGGCACAGGACCCCTCCTCAGCCTAGACACCTTTGGGCTCTGTGACATCAGCCCTTGATTGGTTCGCAGTATGAGAAACCTCTTTACCCTGGACACTTTTGCGCTCTGTGCAGTCAGCCTTTTGTCAGATTGCGAGATAGGAGCCTGTCCCACTCAGCTACCCTTGTTCGCTCTGGTTTGAAGGGCTCTCACTGAATCATGAGGTGGGAGCCTGTCCAGTCAATGACTCTAGCTCACTCAGAGTCACAGGCATACTCACACAGGCAGGACCCCCCCACCCACCCAACAAAAAATATTTGGTTTACGGGAGCTGTGTTATGAACTGGAGATAAGCAATTAAGGAAATCCTAGCAATCCAGGAGCAACATTAACAGTACAGAATCCAACTCTAGAAACATACCAGATAAGACAACACAGGGGAGACAGGGAACTGAGAAACCACAGAGTTTAAATAAGGCAACACATCAAACAAGATATCTGACAGATAACAAACAAACGTAAGTGGTGAGGAAATGAAAAAATACTAAACAAGAAGTGAAAACATGGCAACACCAGTCATAATAAGACTGCCATTCAAGACGAATATGGAGTGTAAGTAAAGTGGAGAAAAAAAGGCTGGAAATGTTCACCTTTTCTAAACCAGCCAATAACCTTCTTGAACATACAGTACTAAGGGAGAATCACAAATCTATGATTCTTTCCAGGACATTTAGATGACTTGCACAAAAAAGACCCACTCCAAATCAGAAAAAGCTGTTCCTGATAAGATACACCATATAGCCAAGTGTATGTGGATGCCAATTCATCAGATTCATATGTAGGTCTTTCCCAGCCATGATTGCTGAGAAATAAATCAATTGGCCTGCACGTAGTCTGGATTTGAACCACATTGGGCATGTTTGGGAAGAGTTGAATTGTCGACTACACACCAGGCCTTCCTAGGGTGACCAAATCTGTGAGGGGCTTTAAAGTCAAATAGGGACTTCTGATGAAATTCCTTAGGAATGATGGTGTAAAGCTGATTGACATCTACAGAAGACTGCAAACGAAGTAAGGTGACGAGCTTCTTAGTTGTAGGAAAACATTTTGATGGTGCAAATGTTTTAAAGAAGGCCATACATCTGTGGTCGAGGTGGCTCAGAGCCCACTGCAGTTGTTTCTGTGAAAAACACCACATGAACTTTACGAGAACTAGGCTGGAAGTTATTGCCACATCCCCCGCTCCCAACAAATGTTTGGCTCTTGAAAGGAGTTCCTGCGAGGCCGGCATTTTCAGCAGACAGTGTAGCAGGGGATTACATAGAAAAATGAAGGTAGCTTTTAACTGTTCTGTTTTTCTGAACAATCCAAAAAAGGTCCTGGCTTGTCTTGAGCGCCCCTCATATAATTGGTCAATTGTCCACATACTTTTGGCAATAGAGTGTACTTCTGCTTTGAGCTTGTTTGAGTGCTTCTAGTACTGTAAAAGGACCTCCTCTCTCATTCACACTGCTTTAGAAGTCCTAAAACATTCAATACAAAATACTAATACAAATTTACTTAAAATAACAATGGCCAATCAGCAGATAATGATCTATTCAGAAGGATTTCTAAGGATTTCTGCCGATTTACCAGGGCTAGTATAATTCTGGAGAATTTTAAAAGCAACGAGAGAATTAAAAGTCTGTTAAAGTTGCAATTATCCACTGAATACCAGCCTACTCCTCTTTGTTCTTTCATGTCTGTGCTTCATACCTACTTTTGCATTCAGAGGGCAAAGTTTGTCCAAAATAGAGAATAACTGAACTTAACTTCCTTTCTCTTGTACAGTATCCTGCCAGGAGAGAGGCTACATTTAATTGACCAATTTGTAATATCCTCAGTATTTCAAATGAAGACATTCACCTGCAACATTTAATAACAAAACCTGTGCCTGTTGAAACTGTCAAATTAGCCTGTGTGCAGGAGTACAATACATAAAATCATGTATAACCAGGTAAAGAACTTCAGAATGACAGAGGAGAATGAGTTGGTGCCAGACTGGCTGATTTACCTGTTTCAGAAACTGCTGATCTTTTATGATTTTCACACAAAATGATGTCTAAAGCTTTTCACAGAATGGTGTAAAAACATCCAGTTAGCTGCAATTCTGTGGGGGATGATAGAGGTCTGACCAGTACTGTACAAGCTGATGAGCTGGTATGAGTTGATGTGCTTAAAAATGACGTTAACTCAAATAATAGCTCTTAACAACCATGGTAAGCCAAAAAGCATTTAAAAATGGACAGAACATCAAACCTTGAGGCACCTCATAATCACAATCATTAGGAATTGAACTTTGAGGGCTACATAAGAATACGGCCTCACTCCGTTCCACTTCTGTTAGGGCTACTGACTCTGAAGCTACAGTACAGTGGGCACAGAATGAAAGAAAGGATGATTATATTTGCAAGATTTTAATACGTTGCACTGCTGCCACATCATTAGCTGATTTGACAGCTTATGGGCTACAAGCATTCCTATTAACATGATTACAGTTTATTAAAGTGATTACAGTTTTTAGGTAGTATTTGTTGGTATTTCAAATGACATTTTCTGGAGTAATAGTTAAATATGTACCGTATGTAATACGTCAAGTTCAATTAGCTAGAAGATTAATGTGGCTGCAGAAGCGTGATTGAGTGCCAGCTGTGATTCAGGCCTAGAGTTTTAGAGAGCAAATGGGCAATGGTAATAGGCAAGTGATAATTTACACCTACAGTATATGCAGTTGATGGTAGCCTAATAATGTGCTTTTTTACAGAAGGTGTTCAGGCACGACCCTGCAGAGCAAATGTAAACTTTAGTGAAAAGAATGAAATTGGTTGTGTGTTTAATTTTATTTGTTTGACTGTAGGATTAATGCTAAGGGGCAGCACTGAAATGGGGATATTACAATTTAGTTGATTGATATGGTTAGTAAAATAGAGGTATAGCTAAACTTATTACTGTAGTTTATTACTAATTGGTAACATTAGTAATAATCTAGCTATCTTTATCTAGTTAGTCCAGAGTCCTCACTAAAAGATACAAGCATCCAATGAGGAACTGTTCTTGAAACACAGAATGACTGCAAATCAATCCATGCTATCCAATATCACTCAAATGAGGATGGGTTCCCTCTTGAGTCAGTTCCTCTCAAAGTTGCTTCCTATTGTCATCTCATGCGAGTTTTTCCTCGTCACTGTCACCATCGGCAAGGTCATCAGGGACAATCTGATAATTATGAAATTTCCTTACACTTCTCAAACTCCATATATTACCGTCTTCTCTTCATTCTGTAAAGCTGCTTTGCGACAATGACCATTGCGATATATAAATAAAACTGAGTTTAAATGAATTTGCCTGCTAAGCGTCATACAGTGTAGGCTGTTATGAACTGAGCGCTTAGATACCTTTCTGTCCTTGGCCAGCATTTCCTTTTTATCAGTAATTTATGCTACATTGGATTTTCTGTGGAATCGGAGAGGACAGGCTGGCCTTTGGTCTCCAGAAGCATTGACGAGCCTTGCGTGCCCATGATCCTGTCACCAGCTAACTGGTATATAATTGATAATCAATGTCATTCAATTCACCTGCCAGTGATGTTAGTGTTGTGGCTGATCATGTACAATATATAATGTAGAGAGCATGAACGATAGGATTTTAAGACCTTGAGTAGATGTGTTATTGCTTATAAATCAGCAGTGCGATGAAAGTTATGGCAAGCAAAGCAAAATGCTGAATTGACAAACCACAAATCAACAGCTTGTATTTACTCTCTCAATGTTCCACCAGGTAACATACATGCTATGGGTCATTGCACATGATTTAAAGCTATATTCTTCTTAGGAATCATGTCCTGGAGCCTTTGATCATGCATAGCTGAGATATAAAGGTACTTTCATTAAGTTCCCGGAAAAAGCTAAGTGTCAAAGTTAGGACTGATTAAAATAATTACCCCTGTTTTTTCAGTCTTGCCTAATTGTTTTTCATATTTATGTATTATCTTATTAGTCTCTTGCCTTGCTTAAAGGCAACTGTTTGTTTTAATGATGGTAATGTCATGTAGATAAATATATATATATATATATATATATATATATATATATATATATATATATATATATATATTTTTTTTTTATCACGACTCTAAAAGATAACTTTCCCTAAGTATCTATTGACCAATCTATTGAACGTAAGTCACCAAGTACTTAAAGAAAGAGGAAAATGGAGTTGTAGAATACTGTAAGTTAGTAGATAGGATTCCTTATTCCAAAATTTCCAAATTGAGGAAGTATTAAATGAATTACTATAAAAGGCTGCTATTATGCAAGGTGGGACAGATGGCTATCTGAATTTGGATGCCGAGTTATAATAGAGACAAATCCTGATATAAATAGGGTTTGACTTTCATAATTGATTGCCTAGAACAAAGGCTAATCTGAAGCTTACTCAATGACTAAATGGCTGTAATGTATTGAGTGGTAACAGCAGCTCAGTGTACAACATTCTCAGGTAGTAATCTAATCTCAGAACTGCCACTGAGTCAATGTTTGGTTTTTGACTGATTTTAAACTAAGAACTTTGTTCCTGGAATTTAGGCGATTTCTTCCATACTGTACTTTGCTTTAGATTAAATGAGCTAAAAATGATAAAAATGAATGCAAAATATATAATTTTTTTTATGAAGTTGCACATACTTGCAGCGTCTCAAACATGCTTTCTGATGATTTACCCTGAATGCAAATCCAATAGCCATATTTTAATTTTAGGCCCCAGATAAGATACAGTATGTCCCCTATTTACCCATCAACCTAGGAACCTCTGCATTCCAACTAGGGACCATGGAGGCCAATTGTACTTATTCCCATTTGTAAGGACGTGGTAGGATATATATATAGTATATATAATTAGAAAAGTAATTTAAAAAATCAAAACTGAAAACACACTTGGGTTTTATGAGTTAAGAATGTTTGTTACTGATTTATTTAATTTATCATTATTTTTTAACATAATGCAGGCATGTTTCACTGGAAGTAACTTCTTTGAACTTGTTACTGAGATAAAAAAAAAAAGCAGATTCCTAATGTAAACTTCTAAAAATGCAAATATCTGATTACTGGTTAAATAATGAAGGAATAACACACATCTCTTTGGTATTGTTGTTAAAATAATCATAAAAAATAAGAACGCTGTCCTTTGTTGTTATTGTTACTTAATTAACCAATGCCTAATATGTGTAATTTTATAGGTTTGTTCTAAAATGTAAAAAATAAATCCAGACTTGTGTCCAAACCTTCGCCTGGTACCATAAATTTTTACAAAAAATAAAAATAAAAAAGAGAAAAAAAAGAAATCTCGGGAGAAAAGTCTTGTAATTTCCAAGCATTTCGATAAGTGTCTTATAGAAGCCTATACAGAATGCATGTACCGCATGTATGTACTGTATATGTACAGTATAATATAAATTTTTAAAACAGATCAACAATTCGGGTAAATATATTAATATGTTAGACTTTCTTATAAGCCTTCCTACCCTCTCCAGGATGCTGTGGGACATGGTGGCATTGGCATCGACGATGATGGTGGCAGTCTTGTCATCTCGGATCTCTTTGAGGAGGGGAGTAGGGTCTTGGCTGTCATCCAGCATGCGAACTGAGAGCGTTTCCTTGGAAATGAGAAACTGTCGAAGTAACACTTCCAGGTTTAATAGGCCTGTTGAACAGGGACACACACACGCACGCACACATACACCACAGAGACAAAACAAAGAATACTTGAAAGACTCAGTGGGTGTAACAGGTTGTTCGGTTAGGTCTGAACTTTCTTTATCTGCTCCATACAGTTTATAACTTTGTTATTACAATGGTTATTGTTTAAATTATATATAGTTTCATTCCAATTCCAATCCAACAGTCTAGAATTCAGCACTGGTGCATGATGACGATTGCTGTTTTTTTTTTTTTTTGCTATTTTATGTAGTTATGTAAATCTTTGTATTTTTTATGCAGATCTCTGAATACTGTAGTACACAAAAATATTTTTTCAGCATTAGTATATAGAGAAAGGTTCATGCTTACGATTCAGGATACTATCCAAAATTAATCATTGTTGTATTTGTGTATGGTATGTTTAGAATATTTATAATCCCATCTCTTTAAATATTTATACGCATAATGCACACTGATATGAACCTGATATGTTTTAGCTTACACCACTATTATGGCACTGGTATGAGCAAATTTTAATACATATATAATGACGGTAATTTTTTTGCGCATAATAATTAAATAGGGCATCCAAGACACACAGTATGGATGTCATACAAACGAGGCTCCACGAGGCAAAATCAAAGCATTGGGAGCAGTTGTTACTATGTTACTCCAGGATCCATCTCTCAGGAGCCGTCATCTCATTCACTTGTAGAGCTTCCTGGCAGGTAAGTGAGGAATCTAGGTACCGTGTGTTCCCGATGCCGTGCACGATACCAAACAATTCCATATTGTGCACACAGCATATGCAAAATAAGCTTACTATTTTATTTTCGCCCGAGGCAATGCTGAGAGCAGTGTTCTATAGTTGGACTTATTTTCGCATGACCGCCAGCATAATGACCTACATTTGGATGACAGGCTGAATATTTGAAGATCACACTGCGCTATATGGACTGAAGTGCACTGGATATGGTGGCTGGAGCAACCCATCACCCACCAAGACTGTTAAAAGCAGCACTGACATTTTTTCCAGAGCAGTCAGTCATTTGTCCAATTTTGACAGCCTGGAGAGTTCCAGTAGGGATTTACTACAGTGACCTGCCAGCGTGAAACATATTACCAAACCAAAACATGCACCATGAAATCATAAACACCCATCAGCTAATCCAAGAATACTACAGTGACTTGGGCAACACATCATTATTTACTTAAAACTGAAAGATTACATACTAATTTTAAATCATATGCACAAATTCATGTCCATCAAAAAGAAAAAGAAAAAAATGAAAAAGTAACAGTATTGTCATGTGTGTTTTTTTTATAGTGTGTTGTCTTTTTGCCTTGCATCTGTGTTATCACATGTTGCTTTCTCTGAGTTTTCATGGATTCCTAGTTATCTGATTTTGCCATAGATCCAATGGTCTTGTTTTTTGTTTCAGTTTATGTTTAATAAGCTTGCTGCTGTGCTTACGGTATGTTTTTATTTTTATGAAAAAATGCAAGACAAACCCTTTCTTTTTGGCATAGCAGACTGACTCCCCCTGAATATTTTATTGGGGTGGAGCTATAAACAACTGTTGACGAGGGGAGGACGGGTGTCGCCAAAAGTATGGCTTTCTACATGGACTAAGATTGGCAGCGCAGATTTAGGTCTTGTTTTGCCTTAACTATGCCCATGCCACAAGTCCTCATGTCAAGTCCTGGCCCAGTGCCCATCTTGAGTTCCAACCCCTCGCTACCCCTAAGTGCTTGCACAAACCCTAAGTCCAGTTCCTATTCCCTAGCCAAATCCCAACCCAGTTTTTAGTCCATGTACCAACCCAACACCCATGCTAATCCATCACATCAAATGCTGTTCCAGTTTCAACCTTCTTGCCCAGATTAGGCCAAGTCACTAGACCAAGCCCATTATAGAGCCCATGCCCAGCTCCCACCTGGCCCCACGCCCTGTTTCACTACCTCAAGGATTTTGCTGGTTGTCCTGGTTGGGTTTCGAAAATAATGTCTTATTGTACCAGGGGGGTTGGTGGGTGGCTTATATGAGGACTGCCACGCCCCTTTTTATGTCACACTTCAGTTATGATATCATGGTTTCATACACAGCATCACGTTGATAATGTAATAAGACAAACATGTTTGTGTTTCTTTAAGTTGTTAAGTTGTTAACAGGTTTCGTTAAGTTCAGAAGTTATGTTGTGTCATGTGTTTATTTCACGATTATGTCTGCGTGTTGTTATGCATTATTATGCTAATGCTAATCCTAGTTATAAGTGTAAGTTCTAGTTTCTGTACCTTTGTTCAATCCTGTTTTGTGTTTGTGCCTTTGTACCACACCGTTAATGTGCATATTAAAGACAAGCCTGCATCACATATCTGTCTCCTCGTCCATGTGTGACGCTGATCTTGTTAGCCCGGTCTTAACTTTTGTGAGAGTGAGAAGTAATCCTTTCTTTGGAAAAAAAAAAAAAAACAGCTTCTCTTTTCTGTGTATTTTTGTTCAATCTAAAATGTCATATAAAAACCCATGATATAAAAAAACACGCATAAATGCATTGGTACTTTGTTTATATTTATCTTACATATTTTATCTTCTATTCGTTATCCACCGTCTCTCATACTGATGAGCACTGGAATCGACATGCGCTGAGCGTGAAAAGTTTGATAAAGATCTAAACAGTTATTGCTGTTGTGGTTCCAAATTTGGTGCTTTTGGTTTTATCATTGCGACTTCAGATTTTCTGTTTCTTTGTTTGTTTGTTTATCAGTCAGTGTATTTCACATGGGCATTATTAAGGAGAGGTACTCAGAAATAAATAGGACCTGACTCCCCGTAAATGAGTGCTTTAAACAATGTCTGATCTAACACCTATTCGATCACTAAAATAGTCTTAATGTACGAAGCACACATACAGTAGTAGTGAAGGGGTCAATGGGCAACTTTCTGAGCTAGTAATCAAATCTTAGGACAGGAAATGTTTGGCTTTTTATTAAACATTTCTATCCATGTCTTCAACCCTATCCGATCCTGTTCAGACTCTAAAATATGTGTGTTTGGTAGATTGCTTTAGATGGATTGGCACCCTGTCCAGAGTGTACCCGCCTCATGCCTCGAGACCCCTGGGACACGCTCCAGGCCTCCCGTAACCCTGTACAGGATAAGCGGTATAGAGAGTTACTAACACAGTGAGTGTTACTTTGCTCTGTACATTAATGAATAATTTACGGAGCTGAACCCTCATTTACTTTACACATGCTAACACTGATTCCGGACCTCATCTAAGCACAATTACTAACCTGAAGCGGTGTAAAATCAGCACCACATGCATTGCCCACAGGAAATGGTGCAGCGAATAATAAAAGAAAAAAAAAATCGATAAGATGCGTTTGGGATTGCTTTTAAATAAACTTCACCGGTGAAGAAACTTGGTTTGAATTCCCAAAATAAAAACGTAAAAAAAATTCTCTGTTGAGTAGATGCGCTTTTTCAGGCAGGTCATCTTCATCTTATCATTTGTGCCTGCGCACCAGCATGTTCACTAGACAGTAAAATTTCCATATCTCCTCATTCTGAAAGCATGTTCACTCAGCTCACTGTGTGCCGGAGAAACAGACAGGCAAGAGTCCATCCTTGTCTTCTCTCTTGCACATAAGAAAAGAAACATTTAAGGAGTAGGGGGAAGGGAGATTTTCTCTTCACTCCCTTAATGACAAGCGTATGTCAAAATCCCACTGCGTCCCTTATCAAATCGAATTAATGTGTGCCGTAAAATAGTGCTTTAGAAATAAACAGAGCAAGACCAAAAAAAAAAAAAAAAAAAACCCCGAAAGCAAAGCCACTGTGACTGCTTTCTGAGCGGCACCCTTCTGTTAAAGTGGAGGGATGGGCACAGCAGCTCTCATTTGTCATGATTAAAGGGCTGATACTTTAAAAAAATGAAATATGTTAATTAAATATGGTATTCATAGGAGAAGAAGGATAAATATAGTGTAAAAACAACTAAACCATGCTTATTACATTTGCAATGGGGTATCGGTCTGTATCTGTCGATATCTATGCACATAGAACGGTTCATAACAAAAATTACAAATTAGATATTTAAACTCATTTGTTTCTGCTTTTCTTTCACAGAAAGCTTTTTGAAAGTGGTGTACACCACAACTTTTCACATAAAAAAAAAAAAAAAAAAATAATTCATGTTTGAGAAACGACTCCCCTCTCAACAATCAATGGCCACTATGATGGTCTCTGCACTACCGCACTGGGCAAACATGCAGAAGTCTACACTGAGGAAAGAGTCAGTTAAGAATCTTAATCTGCATGAATAAACCCGGGCAATATTTATGATGATAGCCTGTTCAGCACACATGGATATGATTACCACCTGACTGATCAGTTACTGAAATAAACCACAAAGTGACTGTACGTTGCTAAGCAATGCCACAGCAGCCAACCACAGCGAAGCTGCAGCAGAAAGTGATGTTCCCTATTTATTGTGTGTGAGAAATAAAGCTTTTACATTATAGTCCTTGGTAATGTCAAGTTGAAGACAGCGGTAGGTCTTTTTCCAAATAAAGCACTATCAGATTTAACAATACAAATAGACAGAAGATCAAATGCATTGTTTTTAGGTTAAGAAATATGCATTTGAGAAAGAACGACATATGATTGAAACGGTATGTGTGAGGTGTAAGGTGTGTACTGTAGCAGTGGAGCTAATGGGTGGTTCCGTCTACGTACCGCCGAGCACATTCAGGTGACAGATATGTACCTGTTGTTTCTGTGGAACATATTTACAGGATCGGGTTGCTAGCTCAAAGACCAATTGTATCTATGCACTTTGGGGTGAAAAACCTTCCTCATGGGTCCAACAGTGGCTACCTGGCCGCGGCAGGGTTCAAACCGGGGACCTCCTAGTCAGCAGTCCAACACCTTAACCATCAAGCCACACCTGCCCCCATGGAGCAGTTATTGCATTAAGTAATCAGAACTCGACACCTCCTAGGAACTCCTTTAATGGCCAAAACGAATAAGAGCGAGCTCAGAGCTATACATGGGATTTGATAATAACTACCACTTGAGTTCCTGTAATGTGCAAGTGGTGGCAGTTTGTGACTGATTGTGTGGACCGTTCCCACAGAAACATGTGTCTCTTCCACAAGTTGGCAACACGATATCTATCTTCAAGGATTAGGTGTTTGATTAGCTGAACTCCCAAGGGATCGAACGCATCGGTCTGGATCATCATTCATGAACGTACAGCCTTCTTTAAAATGTTTGCATCAGTCATCCCTCTTACTGAGTCTCATCAGCGTACTGTGCTCAAAGTCTTCTGTAAATGCCAATCTGTTGGAACACCCCTCATCATTTTATGACTGAAATACCATGAAAATATACAAGATGAAAGCTAAAGACATTTGACATTGCTGTGACCTTGACGTGATGCTATTTGGATTGCTATCAGTTTTTAGTTCATCAGTTCAGTTCTAAGTACAATGATAACTCTATACAGTATAAATCCAAACAGATGGATAGACAGACATCCTAAAAACTGGCTATCTTGTGGCAGAGGCAAAACAAGAAAAACTAATTAGCACAACACCTCATTTCTCTAAAAATGTGAGACAGCATGCCGGTATAATGAGTGTGAAATGAATAAGCCCATACCCCAAATATTCTATAATTTAAACATCTATTGGAAAATCCATTAAAAACAACATGATTAAAAGAACTGAATGTATTTTCATGTAGTCAGTAGTATCATTATTGTTAGGATACAAACAGCATTCTCAGTCAAATTTACATTTCACACCCAATTTTACTTTCTCTCTCATCATCATCCTTTGAAGCTTAGATTTTATCAAAAGATTAAATCAGAATCATCAAACAATCCAATATATTTACATATACATATATTAATCTGTAGCAGTGTTAAATTGTGTTAGGCTAAAACATGACAGCATGGAATTTTGAAATATACGGAAAAATACATTCGACCTGTTCAAAGTGTTTGCTTATAAACAGACATAATTAGAAGCCTAGATGGGAAACTGGGAAAAAAAAAATCATTCTTATTCATAAAAGTATAAACATAGGATTTGGCAGTTACCGTGATTTGGAAACAAACAATTAAAAACTGTTTATAAACCGTGGGAACTGCAAATCTACTTTGCACATTTTATCATCAATATTTTTGTAGTGATTAAAACTGGAAATTGCTCGACTGTATGTACAGTATAAGTTGATGATTAAGCCAGACACAACACCAAGTTAAGTAAGCTAGAAACAGAACATAGTAATGATGAAGACATTACCTTATACAATCTACTTGGTCAAAGAACCAATTTTTATAAAACTGAAATGGACCTTTTTTAGCTTTGAATTCTGCATGCTGCTAATGACTTAGCAGATCAGCAGAGTAGTCATAAAATTACTTATTAATTCATTTTAATATTTTAATATTATTCATATTAAATATTTCACTACAGAAGCAATGTTTGGATGCCTGGACGGATTAGGTCAGCAATTACCTCATCCATCCATCCATCTAGGAATCTCTGTAGTCCAACTGCAAAACTGTTAACCTCTGTAGTCCAACCATCGAGGCCAATAGTGACTATATTTATTTCCATTTTACAACTGTGGTAAGACCTCCAGTCAACATTCAAATGCATATCCATCTAATCCAATTAGTTTAATCTGCAAGTATTTTAACTGTGAGAGGAAACCAGGATACCCTGAGGAAACCCACCAAGCACGGCACCATGCACACAGACCGAGAGGCCAAAATTTATCCTGGACCCTGGAGGTGCAAGAGACAGTGCTAACCACTAAACCACCACTCAATGTGTTTAATTACTTTGAGCATTAGGGTTTACAGTGTAGTGTACTTGTTTTAATGTTCAACTTCAATTTTTTTTTTTTTACTCATTATTGTACAGCAAATATCAATAGCTCTGATTCAGATTTTTAATGCTTGTTGTATAAAATACACAAATGTGGAAATTACCATTACTGTAGTATTTCTTCGATACAGCATATTGTTTTGACTTAATTATTTTTTAAAACCGAGATGACGGAAAATGTCACTTTGCGCCACCTGGCGGTCATTTCACGAATTACTTTGAAATGCAACTGATTTATTTTGGCCGCTGTCGTTTTGTCACAGCGGTGAGTGCGGCGGTAATAGACATTCCCCTCTTCACACCTCCTTCACACCACCTTCACACCTGTATATATACACACATATGTGCAATTATGGTTATGTGTCATTGCTTTTATTACATGATCCGAATGCATATTTTGATACCAAAATAACCACTGCCTGCATACGCTACTATTTCATTCAGTCATCTTTAGTTTTTTTTTTTTTTACATACAATGTAGTGACCCGTTCATGATTGAAAATTATTCCTCATGCTCGACTAAACATTCTTTCACAATTTGAGTCCTAGAATACACCTGTGCCATCAGGGGGAAAAAACTCCATTGATACTGCACATTCTGGTCACTCAGGACAGTCAGGTAGTGAGAGTTCATTTTATTTGCAAATAACGTTGCTGAGCCTGAACCTGAAAAAAAAAAAAAAACCGAAAGCAACCCAAGATCATAACACTGCCTCCAGTGGGTTGTACTGTGGCCACTATTCATGGTCCCTGCATATCCCTTCTTACCCTGATGCATCACTCAGGAATAGGGTCAATCTGAACTCATCAGACCACATGACCTTTTTCCATTGCTCTGAAGTTGCAGTTGCAAATTCAAGCTTTTTGTTGTTGTTGTTATGGCCATACAACTGTTTATTCCCAATTGGGTGAGTACTCATCACATTATGTACAATATGGAAATGCTCTATTTTCACTATTAAACATAGCTATAGTTTTTTTTTTCTGTTGATTTTTTTTACCATGCAACTTCAAGTGTTGAAGTGAGCTCCATTCATTATTTTATTCTTACCTCATTTCTTCCACAAAGTTGACATTTCACCACTATCCTTCCAGAGTTTGATAATGTGTTGAAGGATTCTTAACCCAGTTAGAGAAATTTCAAATCTCCTTAGCCGTTTTCTTTGCTTGATGCAGCCCAATAATTCAACTCTTCTGAAATGGCAATTCATTATTATAATTTTTTTATCAGTTGCTAAATATTAATGGTGACATTTCTATGCATACAAAAATAGAGTTTCGTGTTCCGCAAGGCTCCATCCTAGGACCACTGTTTTTTCCCCCGTAAAATATGCTACTGTACCTCTGGATTAAAATATTCTAAAACCAAGAATCAGCATGGACTGATACAGTATGCACATGACACAAATCTGGTTGTTTTGGACAGATGACAGAAGCCAGCTTGATATAGTTGCAGAACATGTACATTTGACACTGAATGCTGACTATCTTCTTTCTATTTAATTATGCCAAGATAGAAGCACTTATACTAGAATTAAACTTCCTGATTATTTCATAATTCTTAATGGTCTTTCAGTTACATCATGTGCAGCTGTTAAATACTATGGTCTTTTGTTTAAAGCAGATAGAGAGAACATTCCCCGGATAGACAGGAAAACATTTCTAAACTAATAATGCAATTACACAATACAGCTAAATTAACTTATGTTTTTTTTTTTTTTTTTTTAAACTCTGAGTGCTGTGACCAGCCTTGTTTCTGGCTCTTCCAGTAGGTGCACAGACAACCTCTTGTTAGTCCAGAATTTAGCCTCATTTCTTATTCTTCTCATTTCTTATTCTTCCAAGTTTCACTATATTTACCCTATTTTATTCACACTGTACAGACTCCCAATTATTTTCTACAGTCTAAAATATTACTAATCTTCTATAAAGCACAGAATGAACTTATCCCATAGTACCACAGTAAAACTTTGCTGCATTATAATCCTCCTACTTCTTCTGATTCAGGTTATTTATCAGGAACTGCATGGCAGGTCTCCTTTATTTGATAGCAATTACAGATAATGTCTGGCATTTCAAAGCATTTCCCCTTAAACCCTTAGTTTACTTTAGATTCATAGAATAATCCCGAGCTTTGCCACCTTTATGGAAACACATATTTTTTCTATAGCTCTTCTGAACTCATTGAAAGGCAGACACCCAGAGGTAAAAAGAAATCTTATTTATATTTGTCTGAATATTTCGACTTTCATATTGTGTGTGTGTGTGTGTGTCTTGAGAAAAATACAAATAATAAAGATTGCAAATAATAAAGCTATGTAAATCACCCAACAAGAAGCCTAGTCAGTAGTATGGGTGAGTGTACTGATACAGCTACAGTGCCGTGTTGGTGGGGTTCACTGCTTCGGATACACTTTTTTTTTTTTTTTTTGCAGTGACAGTTGTGGAGGTTAGCAGGACAAATAGCCAAGTTCCAGCACTGCCACCACTGGGCAGAAAGGAGGAAAGGAGAAATATTCATGAGAAGACATGGTCTATTAGGCTGTCACCAGACGGTGTGATTAATGGGTCCTGTGCATCTAGTGGGTACGGGAGGGTGGAAGAGAGAAAGAGAGAGAGAGAGAGAGACTGAGAGAGAGAGAGAGAGAGAGAGAGAGAGAGAGAGAGAGTGTGCAACTGCCGAACATATAGAGGCAGCCATTATCCACCATCTACAGTGAAGTGTTGAAGGGCTAAAGGTACATTTCAATCATCACACCCTATGTCATTTGCTGACAGCTTCCACACCCACTCTCCCATTTGGCTAAATGTCTGTGCTGCCCTTCTTCAACCAGAATGACTTAGGCTTGAGCCAGAAACTATAAGAAGATGACTCGCATATCATCTGGATAGCAAAGTCCCAAATCATGCTGTACTGTGATGTGTGACGGTATGGGCGAAATCCCACAGCCATGCCATTAAATTTAATGGAAAGCCATTCCACAAGACTGAAGGTTATTATAACAGCAAAAGGGGAGCTCTAGAATGGGATGTTTAACAAGCAGATGTGATGGTTAAGTTAGGTTGTGATGGTTAGGTGTCCACATACAGTACTATCCAAAAGTATTGAGCTATTCGTCATTTCTTAATTCATTTTTACAATTACTTTACTTCTTTTGATACTCTCCAGGTACAGTCATGTTCAAAAGTTATTACCCCCTCTTTAATACTAGGTGTTTTTATTATTTTTTTTCCCATAAAAAACAAAAACCTGATCATAGTATTAGGCAAATACAATTTCAGACAAACAACATATAACTTTTTTGTACTGTGACACTTTTGTATTTAACAAAAAGAAAAAAGCAAAAAACATTTGAGAAATAAGACCCCCCCCCCCCCACACACACACACACAATTAAATAGCCTATAGATCCAATATTTGGCAGCATTAACTTGAAGGAATTGTTTCCTTTATGACTTTTTCAGTGGAGGAATTCTGGCCCGTTCTTCTTTATGCCATAGCTTCATTTCATCGAGATATTTGGACATTCATTTATGCACAACTCTCTTAACGTCCTGCCACAGAATTTCAACTGAGGTCTGGGCTTTGACTAGGACATTTCAAAAACTTCTTGCATTCAATCATTCTAGTGTAGATTTACTGGTGTGCTTTGGATCATTGTCCTGTTGCATGACACAATTCTGACTAAGCATTAACTGTCTAAAAGATGGCCCCAGAACAGAGACATTCATGGTTGACTTATTGACTGCAAGGTGCCCAGGTCCTATAGCTGCAAAACTGCCCAAATCATCACCGCTCCACTAACATACTATGAGTATTTTGCTGGTGTTTCTTCTAAAATGCTGCTTGGTTTTCCACAAGCATGTCACTGCCTTTGGTGGGGCGGACGGGTGTGGTATATGAAGCATTTTTGCGAAATTCTGTCATGCTTCCATATTCATTTTAGACAGAAGAGGCTTTCTCCTTTCAACCCTTCTAAATAAACTGTACTTATTCAGTCTTCTGTTAATTTAACTGTGATGGGTGTTAACATTTAACATGCTCAGTGAGACCTGTAGGGTTAGAGATGTTGCCCTTGGGTTTTTTGTTTCGTATTTTCGTGGATATTGCATGGTCTGTCCTTGGGGTGAGTGTGCTGGGACGTCCACGCCTGGGGACAACTGTCACTGTCTTGAATGCTTTCCACTTGTGACTAATACAGTATTTCTCACTGTATGTTAAATTTAAAATTGGTTGAAAATGGTCTTAAAATCCTTTGCAGACTTTCTACCATTGCTTATGTCTTTCCCTCTTGGGACTGTATTATTATTATAACTTATTTCACTGACCTTGAATACAGCCCACAATAAATATATGAAGCACACAACAAACTGCCATACCAGAAAATGTATGGATGGTTGAAGTTAATTACATTGAATGTTTTTTTTCACCATGGAGGCTGTAATTGGGAGGTGACATTTAATGTAATTGGGAAGCAAGTGAACATTTGGTTCTTCATGTGTTGGAAGCAAGAGAAGCAGTCCAGAGCGCGGTCCTGAGCGTCTTTAAAAGGGGCCAAATTGAGTGATGGCCCAGTGATTTGGACAGCAGGTCTATATAGGGGTGTTCCCAATATGCAGTGGTTAGTACCCAAATTGGCTGAAGGAAGGACAACCAGTAAACCAGCAATACAAGCACGTGTGCTCAACGCTCAATGATGCTGCCTCAGGAGTGAAAGCTAGTCTGTCCGTTTCCCCCAGAAGAGTTACTGTAGCACAAATTGCTGCAAAGATTAATGTCAGTTATGACAGAAATGTCATGTCAGGTGATATATTGCAACTTGCTGTGTAAGGGGTTGCATAGCTGAAGCCTGGTCAGAATGCACATGTTGACCCATGACCACCCCCAAAAGCTTGTACTGTACACTGGGCATTTATGCATCAAAACTGGACCAGGGAGTAATGAAAGGAGGTGGCCTATCTATTACAGTATGTAGCTGGATAGGTGCTTATGTGTCACTTACTAGGGGAAGAACTGGCAACAGGATGCACTATAGGAAGAAGGCAATTCAGCAGAGGAAATGTGATTCTATGGGCTAGGGGGAAACCTTAGGTCTTGAAAATGTACCACCTACCTAAATGCTGTTGCAGTCCAAGTACCTAAATGTTGTTGTTGGTGCTTTCCAACGGCAGGAGCTTCTTTCAGAAGAGTAAACCTCCCCAGCCACAGTGGGAAAATTACACAATGCTTTGAGGAACAAGGTGTGACCTTCTAATTCTCCCAAATCTCATTGAGCATTTCTGTGATGTGCTGAGAAACAAATATGACGGTCCCAACTCATAACTTGCAGGACTTAAAAGATTTGCTGTTAACAGTTTGGTGCCAGATACCACAGCACTCATTCAGAAGTCCTGTGGAATCCATGCTTTTCTGGGGGTCAAACTTGTTTTGGCAGCAAAAGGGAGACCTACATGATATTAGGCCAGCTGTTTGAATGTTAAAGCTGAGTGGTGTAGTGTCACTATGGTAACACGGTCAGGAGGGGACTAGATTTCAACACACCACACAGATTGCCTGCATTCTCATTACGATTGGGAGCCACATCTATGCATGTGGGCCATAGCATTTTGTTTGTGTCAGCTCTCGTATCTTTGACGTAAAGATGTTTATCAGTGCATTTATATACTTGCGTCGCTGTGAACAGAGGAATTGCTGTCACTATCAGTTCCTGTGGTTTGAAAGTAAATAAGTGGGACGGCATACATAATGGCAGCCTGAAGGACACTGAGAGTAAGAACAGAAAATGCTAAATTGATTACGAATGAACAATGAACAAGATATACAGTAATTAATGTTGTCATATAAATGCTGAGGTATAACATCATATTACTAGAGGCATGCAATGCTAGACTGAATCTAATATCTAATCCAATCTATTTTTTTTTTTTTGTCCTGGGTTCTTAAAGCTGTATTGTAGGGAAGCATAAACTGCAGTGCAGGTGCCGTAAAGAGTTATTTTAAAAAGTTTTAATAAAGAGTCAAAAATTTGCTACAAATCTGAAATGCTTCAAGCTTTTTCAACAATAATAACAGACCACATAATGATTAATAATGAGTTACATTATAAGAGATTTACCAGATATACATAATGGTTACTATTATTAGATCATATTATCAGTCCTGGAGCTGAACTCTTTCAGGTTGTTCCAAAATATCATTAACTTATTATGTCATTATATATGCTTTACCAAGCTAAACCTGGAGCAAATTTATTAGAAAAGGAGTTAATACTTTGTAAAAACCTTTACTAATATATTATTAACAGCTATGAACATATAGATGGCACCCTAAACAGGGTGCCAGTCTATTGCAGGGCACACACTCACATAATCATTAACACACTACGGGCAATTTGGGAAGGCCAATAAGCCTAATCTGCATGTCTTTAAACTATGGGAGGAAACCAGAGTTCCCTGAGGAACCACCAATCACAGGGAGAACATGCAAACTCCATGCACATTCCAAAGTGAGAATCGAACCTGGACCCTATCGGTGCAAGACGACAGTCTATGTAAACATGCCGTCTATAGCTGCTACTCAGCTGCTAATCAGAATTTGATGTATGTTTAGAAATGACACTGATGAATTTATTAAGATGCTTTTATTTTATAAAGTCATGAAGGATTATGCATCTCTACAACCTTATTATGTGTGAGTGCACTTATTTATAAATACTTTCATTGGCCCTATTCCAAATGGTACTGCCCCAAGTCCCTATTAAAAACGAGCATATGAGACAGTCCACTAGTCTTTATCATATAACTGGATATAGGCGATTGTATACATTTTGGTGATTTTGCAGTTGCTTGATATTCAATATTGCCAGGATTGCAAACACAGTTTCATTGCTAACTAAAGCACATGTTAATTGTGTAAAAAAAAACAAACAAACAAACAAACAAACAAACAAACAAACAAAAACAGAGAATATAAATTGGGTGCATTGGCAAAGAACACATAAAATTAATTTTAAAGCTGAATGAAATGCATAATATAATGCACATATAGCTATGTTGCTTGGCATCAATGCCTAATGTCAGTAATCCTTAAAGCTATGCTATAAAATCTAGTGACTAACCTTCCCAGAAGACTGGAACCTATTGTAAAGTGCCACTAAATCTGAAATGGGAGATTTAAAAACAACATACAAATGTTATGGTCAGCTGTCCCAATTTGTTTAGCCATATGGTGCAATATATTAATATGGTTATTATTATTATTATTATTAGTAGTAGTAGTAGTAGTAGTAGTAGTAGTAGTAGTAGCAGCAGCAGAAGTCGATGTTGTAGCATACATCCACTTTGGAGCACATATAAAGTGCGCAGTCATAAAGGACAGTCTTTTCTATCTACAGTACATTTCAGATTAGTTATATACTTGTAGGTGCTCGTGTACCAATAACTAAGCAAATACTGTATGAAGACACATTTACAATAATAATGCCACACTTTTACCTATCCTATTATCCTGTGATTCTTGGAACCAGGCAGTTTAGTGAATACCATGATACCATAATGTTAATTTCCACCACACTGAGGAGTGTCCACAAGTTGCCTTAAACCCACAAATAACTTCTCCTACCAGTCTGAAAGATGGGTCCAGAAAGACCCCCCCCCCCCCCCCGCTGCCCCCATCTTTTACTGCTCACATGGTAACAAAATCAGTTGATGACGGACACATTGCACAGGCTGTTAAGAAAATCCAATATACTAAAATGGAACCAAGAAAGCCCTTTACTAAGGTAATAGAAAGGCCATAGTGTGGACAAAGAAGTACTGACCATGATCTAATACATCAATCAAATCTGATGAGGTTAGTGACATGGCTTGGTCTTTTATGGCTCCTCTGGATCCGACTCACTAATATATTTTGATTATATAAAGGATGGTTTGAACCAAAACACAACAAGAACATCATCAGAACAAGAATTTAAGGTTTTAGACTGGTCAAGTCAATCACCAGACCTAAACCTAACTGAGCATTTCACCTTCTAAGCAGGAACGTGAACTGAGAGACCCACCAAAAGAAGCAACAATTCAGTGAAGCTGTGGTATGCAAGTGACAAAGCACCGTAAAAAAGCAAGAAATACAGGAACTGGTACTGCTTACACCTCTCAGCTTACCTCTAAAATATTCAGTGGCAGTATGCAGGACCAGTCAGAGGGGAGGGTAGGTGCCTGCCAAAACCTATATTCAGAATTGATTCTAAATTGTTCCGAATGGCCTCAGAACCGTCCCTGCTGTGTTTTAATCTTTCAATTACTGTCAATTACTTAACGGGAGCACGAGCTTCCACCAGTCTGCTAACAGGTTCATGACCACTTTGTTGATGACTAACACAGGCTACAATGCTAACTAGCTTCTAACACAAGGCTGATTTCTAAATCTTTTTCTAACTCTTGGACAAGGGAACTACTTGGTGTGTGGAATAAGGAATTCTACACTGCACAAATTACAATTACAACAGTTAGTTAGCTCAGGCTATTCTAAATCAGGAAAAGTGAAAAAATAAAAATAAACTTATGAGATTTACAGGTCTATCCACCTCCTCCATGTTTTACTGTCCCTACCTTTTGGCTACATAGTACCGCCAAGAACATAAACTAGGCCATACAGTTGTCTTGCCGCATGTGCAGCGGCCAAATCAACTTTTATCACAGGCCCAACACTGGTTGCTAGGTGATGTTGCAAGGCTGGTAATCAGTGCAGATGTACGACACCTATTCGCACCCAGTCATTAGTCCTCCAAACGCTATGCTCTGTGTGCGGATATAATTCATGTGTCACCCATCAGAGAAGCTGCATGCTACTCTGGTGTTAATTAATGTTAGGGAAAGCTTTACTGATGAAAGTCTTCCTTTCTTTTTTTGATCAGGATGTTTAAGTCAATCACTACTCTTTGAGAGTTTTTTTTTTTTTTTTTAAAGACAGTTTGGTGTCAGTTTTGAGAAACTCCCCAGTGTTTGATGCATATCAGTAGAGAGACTGCTAAGCTAAGCTAACTTTGTGTATAGTGGCCCTTCTCTAGGCAAAGACTGGGGTTTATTCTCACTGCCGCTGAAGCATAACACGCACACTTCCTTTTTTCCATCCCAAAGCTTGGATTTGCCCCCAGTAATTTCACCTTGTCCTCTCAGGGACAATAGGACCGAATAATTTTGTTCACCTAAAATTTGGTGGGCTGCTATTAAAGGTGCCATTTTTGCATAGTTAAATATAACAGAATTGCTCCTGACATTCCAGCACTTTAAGAGGAGAATATGTCTACTATTTAGATGGTTTAACATGCACGTCATTATGTAAATTAGAGATTTTACTGAACATTTTAAGTGATAGATAGCAAAGAACAACAAGTTCGGCTAGTAATTATAACTGCTAAAAGAGGTATTTGGGAGCCACAAGAGTCACCTTTTATTGGTGAGGTAAGTCAATTGAGGCATAAGTACACCTGATTTGGGATGTCTCCTACCATAGAATATTACTTTTATAGGTATAATAAGCGCAGTAGGGTAGAGCAAATGAAATGGCTGAGTTTCCCCGAAAGTTGACAGCAAAACGGTCTTTAATGAATCCGGACTCCCTCTACTGTATAATTTCCAATATAAACTATGCAATCGTTCATACCTAAACTCAGCCAAAATCAGTTATTGGTATCTGTACTAGAGACGAGACCATGGCAAAGTTTAAGATGAAAGATCTTAAAAAGTTAACAACAAAATGGTGTGAAATTATACACGCTACCATATTGTATTTATTTGGCACTTATAACTAAGCATTATTAAAGCCGCCCAAAATCTTGGACCCGTTCCACGATATTATCCTGAGTACACCCATAATCTTATATTTAGAGTGACTCAAATAATTTATTGATGCTTGTAATGGAGACATAATATTAAGAAGACCTCCCTTTAATATACAATACACATAAATTATGCAATATTTCCTATGTGGATCAGTCACTGGTATCTATAATAAAGTGATAAGATGGAAGTTTAAGATAGAAAGCAAAACACCACTTTTATAGCTTTTATCAATAAAATATTACATTCTAGTAGAGACTATTTGTATATGTTGTATATTGTATTTTATGAGTATTAAGTCATTAGTTTTATTAGTAGTATTTTTAATTATCATATATTATTTACCGACAAACAATTATTTCTTTTACAACCTCCTTTTTCTTTATAAACATTTGAATAACAAATGGATGGCTCATAGTTAATACTGTATTATTAAAAGTTATTCTAACATTATTTAAAAGGAAAAACAGGAAAAATAGAGGGGGAAAATGGATGTGTGACTCAAGGGACTGTGTGCACTGCCATACATTAGATTAATAATAAAAAAAAAAGATAGATATGGTATAATTTGCTGGATTTATAAGTGTACAACCATAAAAAAGTACAACTTTGCTTGGTTTGTTACTTACAGTTGGCCTGAGCACAGATGAGACAAGATGTGGTGCTGTTGAAGAAGGTGAGAAGGCCTGCTACAGCCAGGCTGATGTCTGTGTTGGTAGGTCTGAGGTCTAGCGTGGTGAATCGGGGGAACTGCACCTTCAGTATGTCCTCTGGGGCCACCTTCACATATGGCACCTTATGCAGACACACAGTTACAATTGTTAGAAAATATAGTCAAGACGGCTGCATTTGTGTGCAGATGGCTGCAAGTGTTTGCTGGTGGAATATGAAACACAAAGGCACTGTGGTAAAAGTAAAGCGCAAATCATTGCTTTAACCTTACCTCTAAAATAAATAAGATTTAGATCTAAAATAAAAAGGTGCTGCTGGATAAATACAGCCGTTTTTATTATTCTGTATTTGATAATAGGGGGGGGGGGGTTTAAGTCAAACCTGGACTTTTGATTGTGCAGAATAACAGAACACAGTCACACAGTCATGAGAATAAACATTACCCTTATTTCTGCACTTATCCCAGCGTTTTTACTAGTGCTTGGATACCATCAAGGTAGAAAGTTCAATGTTCAGTAAACCGGAGCCATGAATTAAAACAATGACTGTGCACCTAGAATCCTTGGACAACATCAGTGCCTGACCTCAATAATGCTCTTATTGAATGTGGCTTACTGAACAAATTCCCACAGCCATGGTCCAAAATTTAATGGAAAGCCTTTTTCTCAACATCAAAATGGGGGAATAATCCATTTTGGGAGAGTTCCATCTCAAAATGGAATGATTAACAAGCACATACTGTATGAGTGTGATGGACAGGAGTCTACAAATGTTTGGCCATACAGTATATGTGCTACTAATGGATAAAATGTTAATTAAATTAAGAATATTACTGGGAAATAACCAACTTCTGCGGGATGGTAAATGTAATTTGAATGTGATTGTTGTCCTATGACAGCATGGGTCAACACAGGTTATTCCATACATAATACATTAAACTTTAAAATGCAGTACTGTGTACAAAAAAAAAAAAAATCCCAGACTTTCAAAATATCCCTTGGAGACCAAAAACTTTTTAAAACACTCAAAGAAGAAATTGCTTTAGAAATACGTTCTTACTTTATATCCCTTAGGGGCCATAGTTCTAGTTGAGCTTTAGTTTGATATGTGCTGATGTGTGGGTGAGTCAGGACTCAGTGGTGCCTGAAGGAGATCATGGAGGACACAATGCATCTACGAAGCAGGCCTCTTCATCACTCCAGATTGCCTGTCTACGTGATGTTGTGTGACCATGTACCGCACTTGTACACCCCTGTGTTCCCAATTGGTTTCCCATCACTTTCCATCAGGGAGTAATGGAGTTGCCGGTAGCGAGGATGGATTGAACTGACATGACGGGCATGAGTAAGATTTTTTGGAGTGGAGCAATGACGAGAGCGTAATGCCCATGCAACCACTGGGAACATGTGATATTCGGCGTACGTTGGCTCTATTTCTATCTTCCCCTTGCATGTATGCATGTTTTCTCCTCTGGACGTAAAGATGTGGATGTTTTTGCATTTGACTACAACCTTACAGTTCCTCCCTCATACAACTTATGGTGCATATATATTTGTTAAAAATAACTCCTTATTTCTAATATATTATACCTAGCTCGTCCTTAACACATACAGCTACAGTATAAGCAAGGTAAAGGTATAACAGATACTGCCTATCACCTTTTATTTTCTAGCCCATGGTTCAGTTTGTACCATGAATTCGCTTGGGGAAAAAAAAAAAATCTTTTCTGGCATCCAGCATGACTTAATGAAAGATGTGCAAAACACATACCAAAGAGATGAAAGAAATGTATTTTAATTTCCTGATGTAATTTATTTAGTGTGCTGTGGTAATAATACTTTGTGTTGCTCAAGGTA
Source organism: Clarias macrocephalus (assembly GCA_011419295.1). Classification (NCBI taxonomy): domain Eukaryota; kingdom Metazoa; phylum Chordata; class Actinopteri; order Siluriformes; family Clariidae; genus Clarias; species Clarias macrocephalus. Next base: position 78,659 of record JAAGKR010000102.1, read on the forward strand.
TCCAAATATCTGTAACAACTGGAGGGAATTGTGCCTTACCCAGCCCTATATACTGTGTATATATATATATATATTTTTTTTAATTTATTTATTTTTAATTTATTTATTCATACATCTATGGTACCAAATGTGTAGTGAAATGTAGAGGCAAAATGTTGTGACAAAATGCTTTGAAGTCTCAATATGTCCTGATCCTGGTTCACAGGGTCGTGTACTAAGAGTATTATCAATGCAGGGTGTAATAATTTCTTTGAAGTGAGCAGGTGCTGGTCGTTTCTTTTTTTAAAGCATCAGTATTTTGAATCTGATGCAGGGAGCTACAGGAAGCCAGTCGAGGGAGCGTAGTGATGGGGTGGTATGGGAGAAAATTAATAGAGAAACAAATTGCAGCTTATTAAGAAAACAACACGAACAAAATCGTCATGCATCTGCATTCCGGATGTGTTGCAGAGGGAGAATGGTTCACAGAGGCAGACCTGCCAGTATAAAGTTGCAGTAGTCCAGTCTCATAATGACAAGGGACTGAGAGGCAAGGAAAGCAATGTACAGTAAGAGGAAAATGACAGGTTGCGTGCAGTGATCGAGGGTGAGATCATACAGTTGTCCAGGGAGATCACAGAATACTGACATGGGAATGAATCACCTGGGATGGACAGCATCTCAGTTTTGCTCGGATTAAGTTGCAGCTGATGAGCTGCCAATCATGTTGAAATGTCTGTCAGACAGGTTGAGAGCCGAGTGAAAATATTAGTGTATGAAGGAGGAAGGGAGAAGATGAGTTGAGTATCATCCGCATAGCAGTGATACGAAAACCATGTGAGGACACGACCTACCCAAGAAACTGAGTATAAAGACAGAACAGATGAGGACCAGATACTAAGCTTTGTGGGATGTCAGTAGATGAGTCAGTTAATATGAAAGACCATCAGGTAGTAAGTACCATTGACATGCTGTGCAACAAATTCTAAAATTAGAATGGACAAGGATTTTATGGTTGACTGTGTCAAATGCAGCTGACAGATCGAGGAGAATGACGATGGTGACAGGTTGACTGATCTACCCGTCAGCCTGAGGTCATCAACTCACCTACTGTATAATTCTCACCATTGTGTTCTTTTATCTAAATTAGCTCCGCTACTTAAGTCACAGTTTTTAAACCATTACTGACACAACTTCAGCTTGACAATGAGACACTAAAAACTGTACCACGTGTGTTGTTGTATGTTCCAAAGCCTTGCTTGTAGTCAGGCTGCTGTTCCCTTTAATCAGGAGTTCATTTAGATAGTTTTTGCTTTCATGGCATTTTAGGTGAGGGGATAGACTGTACAGAGAATAGGTTTATGCCATGCATCAACTCAGGATTTTTTTAAGAACTGGGCTCCTGATCAATCACCTACCTTTTCTGCCCCACTTTAGACTTTGCCCTTTTTTTGCTCTATAGCTACAATATAGACTTTTTGCTCTGCCTCCTTATTCTATTCAGGATTTTAAACTGCCTCCTTGATCTTCTGGGGACATTGCTCTGCCTCACTACGTTGCTTAGAACATCACTCTGCCACCTTTACCTCACTGAGGACGTAGGTCTGCCTCCCTACTCCATTAAGGACATCTCTCTGTCTGTCTGAGAATGTTGTTCTGCATCTTTGCTCTCCTGGGGATGTTCCTCTGCCTCCTTGCTCCGCTAAGCAACCGGCTATGATATGTTATCCTTCTTAATAAACCTTGTCAGCCTATACACCATAATTATTAGAGACATCCTGCCTGGCTGTCCAGGACCCCCTCTTGACTAAGTGTTTCATGACTTCAGAAGCCACATCTTAAGGGTATAGTAGTGCCAGTGGGCACAGAACTACACTTACCATCACCCCCAGCCAGTCACGTATCACCTCTCATCCATGTCTCATTTCTCATATGCTTCATTAGCACCACTATTTACAGTTACAGTTGTCAATGTCTCATTGTCAACCTTCTGTTGTATCAGTTGTAGTGTTTTTGTCACTGACTCGCGTGTAGTCCGGATGTTTTCGCCTTGTATGCACTGTTTGTCTGTTCTTGTTCCTACAGTATACAGTTTTACAGTATACTGTATAATCGGCATTTCGATCCACCTCTTGTGGTTGCCTTATTCAGCATATTCAGATCTTTGCACAAGCAAGTTTTGTATGCAAGTTTCAATAAACATTACAATATTTTGATCTTTTTACGAAATTATTTAAAATGCAAGTCTCCTGCCTGCTTCTGCAGAATATCCAGGTTCAACCCTGTGTCTAATCTGGTTTGAAACAGAATCATGTGCAACCAAGACTCTTATTTAGAGAAATTTATCAACCTTTTTTATTTTTGAAGAGGGGTTGGGGGGTTGTGGGGGAGGAGGATTCATTTTGTGTCATGTGGCTCGCTCGGGTAGTTTTCTTCCTATTCAGGATTATTAGATTATTACATAAGTGCCAATTATTTGCCAATTACCTGTTTGAGTACATATTCAAGCTTCAATTTACTGCCTACCTCCAATTTACTCTGTGTGCGATTTCGCAATTAATTTTGAACAAATAAGATGTGGTAACATGGCAATTAAGCATGAATACACTTTTAGCTAGCTTATTTTGTAATTCATAAATAGCAGTCAAACAGCTTATTAGATTCATTAATGCCTTTTACACTGATTTGATTACTTGTTTTGACAAAAGTCTTCATTTAATCATAATTTCATTTATTAACCAATTATCTTTTTTATTATTATTTTATTTATTCCCGCCACACTCCTATGCTTTTTGGAAGCACAGTGGCGATTTCTTCCACTCCATAGCAGCATTTAAAAAGACATTTATGTTTTGAAAAGAGAGCATATAGTTGGTCATTCCTGTTATGATGAGCTACACTCTTTGAAAACAGAACATCATTCTCATCAAATCGCATCCTAAAGTAAATGCTGCTGTGACTGGACAAAAATCTACCGGACAGGGATGTTTCGGCACGTGCTATCCAGTAGCTTTTACTTCTCCAGATATGAATTAGTTACACAGGTACAGTATAGTAAGGCTTTAAGTATAACCTTGGCTTTACTTCTCTCTTCATAGCTGTGGAACAGTTACACATTGCACCTCACATTGACAGCTGACATTGGAATTTCATCTGAAGCCCAAACTCCACATCGGTCTTGTGTAATTTTAGGCTATTGTGTTCAGTAATGACCTATTTCATAATGACTTGTTTCACTTTCTGTGTTTACATTTCCATGGGTTCTGTAATTAGCCGCATGAATAATGTTAATAGTAATCGGCTTTTTTTTCTACTTTTTTTAATCACACATCAACACATCTATTTCTGTCTCACCTTTTCTCCCGTTGTCCTCCTCTGTCTCCCTCTCATTTAACAATAACACATATTGTGAAGCAAACGTAATGAAACACTTCACCATTTTACTCTCACACATAATTAGATAAACAGCGACTTCACTCAGAAGTTGTCATGGACCCTTTAATCTTTACACTAGGTGTCATCTTTAGAGAGTAATTTGTTCTCTGCATGATGCCAGACAGAGTGTGAAAAATATAGAAAAGGGGGGGGGGGGGAATTGATAAAAGGAGGAATTGCCTTCAAGTTTAATAAGATCAGAGCAAATGTGATTGCATCCTCTGAACTACAGTCGTGGTCAAAATGATAAAGACAAAAGTGATGAAAAGTCAATGTTTTAATAGCATCTTGATTTTTTTTTTTTAAGAATAGGAATCATATTAATAAGAATAATTTGCTATTTTTGTATATCCAGCAATATTTATTATGAAGTCCTTTATGCCTGCTTGGTTGCTTCCTGAAGATCATGCACATAAATTTTCTATGGAAGTTCTCAATAAGCTTGATAACTTTATTATCACATTTGTATATTCTTATTTTTATTTTATTATTTGTACATAATGATACATTTTAAATTCTTTTTACAGCTAAAGTTCTTCTATATTCTTCTATGATTCTAATTTGTAAAAAAATAAAAATAATAATAATTTCATATTGAAAACTTTTCTTGTTTTAAATTTTTTTAGGTCATTAGCGGTGGTACAGTATTAGCATTTCACTTCATATCATGTATGAGTGTGTATATGACAAATACATTTTGAATTTTAGTTTTGAATTGAATTACTTTTTTGTAACG